>AFAN01000338.1:0-23514 GCA_000218505.1 Schrenkiella parvula | reverse complement strand
CTCTAAGAATATATATATTTTTGTTTTGACAATAGTGTGAATCTTCATACTAGTTATTATTATAGTATTTACATAATTTGTTGTTGATTTTCAGCTCTTTTAATAAACCTCTCTATGTTATCAGTCTTTTCTAATTTGGATTATTTGTATCGGAGACTTATTCCAGATCATTTAAATAAGAGTTTATCATGGATCATATAATACCTCTAGAAAAATAGAAATTATAAAAGTGTTAGTAATGTTGATAGAGACCCACAAGAGATTCAAAGCTGTAGAAACCGAATCAATCTTATGGGAGGGTTCAATTATCTACAAATAGTATCAGTTTACTCTCATATAGTTTTGAAAATTAACTTTGGTCATTTCGACTCAATGTTGACGCTGATGTCGTAAAGATGGCTACTGGAAGACGGGGATGGTTTATCAGTCATGTTCAAGTGGAAGGCGTATTAATGTGGCTTTTAACGAAAAATGTGGTCTTTCACACTACATGCCGATCTCGAAGCATTTTTTTGGGCTATGGATTGTATGATTGCACCACGAATAATAGAACAGACATTAGATATGCTTGGAAGTAATAAAGATGGTGTAATGAGTATCATAAAGAACTGATTATTATTTTATGATGTCATATGAAGAGATAAAACTAACATGAATAGATAAAGAGAGAACAAATACTTTGTTACACTTTTATATAAACTTATGTTAATTTTTCACATTCATCTCTGATTAGTACAACTATCTATTTATAGGGATAAGAGGGAATGATTTTTTTTTTACTATTTTATGAGAGAAATACATGTACAAATGTAATTCTGACATGTGGAAGGATAATGAAGATCATACCTTTTAAAGAGACCAAGGCAAATGATCATCATATATGACAAATGGCAATATGATGCACAATCACAATTTTTCTTAATAAAATCTCATTTTTAAATTATCATTATATACAATAAATAAAGACATAACATTTAAGTTAGAGAAGCATCAAACTTAAAGAAAATAGGAACATAAAGAAGCAATGTATAGTTTTGGCATTTATCATGATATTTACATTATTTGTCATTAACTTTCACATCTTTTAATTAACCTCCCATGTCATTGGTATTTTCTAATTTGGATTATATATAATGAAGGCTTCTTCCAGATAATTTAATGGATAATATGATATTTCTGAAAAATTTAATAGTGATAACATTATTAGCAATATTAATTGACACCCACATAATTTTCTAAAAGTTTTGGAGGCATAATTAAAGTTATGAGAAGAGACTCAATTGGCTACAAAAAATATTTTTTTATTCTCAGATCTTTCAAGGGTGATAAATTCAATTTTGATCCATTCGAATCCAGCTAGATGCTAATGTATAGATGGCTTATGGAAGTAGACTAATAGTTTTTCAAGATGAGTATGATTTAGTAGTATTGAGACGTGGAAGGTGTATTAATGGGGCTTGAAACGTGTGCTATAATATATCACCACTACATACTGAATTCAAATCATTTCATTACGCTATGGATTGTATAATTGTACTATAACAAACATAAATAATTTTTGTAACAATTGCTCGGAGTTGATAAATATGATGTCATGAATATTATAAAGAAGAGATATATATTTCGTGATCTAATATGAAGAGATAAAAGTAACATGAATAGAGAAAGAGAGAACAAATATTTTATTATATTTTTCCTTAAACTTATGTTTTTTTCATATATATTTATCTTTACTACAACCATCTACTTTATCAGGAGAAAGATAAAGAAAACAAATTTTAACTATTTGATGAGATAGAGACATGTTGAAAAGTAACCTTAACATGTGGAAATGTAATAATGACATATAGAAGGGTGTTAATACTTTACCATCATGAATGACAAATGACAATGTAATGCATAATCACAACCTTTCTTAAGAAAATCTCATTTGTGAATGAACCGATATAAAACATATTTGTAAGCATCTCATAGCTTTTTTATTTATTTTAAATTAACATTACAAGCAACAAAAATACATAACTTAAAAGTTATAAAGCCATCAAGTTTAATGGAAAATGTAAACTCAAAGAATATATATATATTTTTAGTTTTGATAATAGTGTGAATCTTCATACTAGTTATTATTATGGTATTTACATTACTTATCCTTAATTTTCAACTCTTTTAATAAACCTCTCAATGTTATCAGTCTTTTCAAATTTGGATTATTTGTATCGGAGGCTTATTCCAGATAATTTAAATAAGAGTTTCTCATGGATCATATAGTACCTCTAGAAAAATAGAAATGATAAAAATGTTAGTAACGTAGATAGAGACCCACAAGAGATTCTAAAGCTGCAGAACCCCAATCAATCTTATGGGAAGGTTTCAATTATCTACAAATAGTATCAGTTTACTCTAATATAGTTTGGAAAATTAATTTTGGTCCTTTCGACTCAATGTTGATCCTGATGTCATATAGATATCTCTTAGAAGACGGGGATGGTTTATCAGTCATGTTCAAGTGGAAGGCGTATGAATGTGGATTTTAACGAAAAATGTGGTCTTTCACCACTACATGCCGATCTTGAAGCACTTCTTTGGGCTATGGATTGTATGATTGCACCACGACAAATAGAAGAGACATTAGATATGCTTGAAATTGATAAAGATGGTGTAATGAGTATGATAAAGAACATATTATTATTTTATGATGTCATATGAAGAGATAAAACTAACATGAACAGACCCTCAAATCTGGGTCTTTGCTCCTCCTCAACTTTCGAGAATACCGAGATAAGAACCCATACCACATATTGTAATAATACCCAATATTGATATCATGTCTTCCCTTATTTGAGGGGCAACGCCACGTCCAAATTGTAAGGATGATTTCATGAAATTTATTTGTTGACCAAAAATCGTCTCATAGTCCCTAAAGATTTGTATGATAGTTTGGCACTCCTCCTTAACCGTTTTTCATAAGAACAAACTGTCATTAAAAAAATAGTAAATGCGAAATTAGAGGGCTTGCTCGTGCCACCTTTAAACAGGTTAATCGTTCTCCCCTTTCCGCTTTTCTGATAGTTGACACCAATGGTTCCGAGCAGAGAATAAAAAGATAAAGGGAAAGTGGATATCACTGTCTCAATCCTCTTTGTGGTTTAATAAAGCCCCGCGGTTGCTCATTTAAAAGGACAAATTATTGTACCAAAGTGATACACCTCATCATCCATTTAAACTAGATTCGTCAAAAACCTATTTTTCCTAGTATATTTTTTATAAAATCTCATTCCAGCCAATCATATGCCTTACTCATATCCGTCTTAATTGCCATATAGTTAAATTTGCAAGATTTATTTATTCTTAAACCATGGAACATCAAAGCCAATTGTGTTTTTGGGATCAGACAGTTATTTGTCAAATTTAGATTTTTGTCAAATTCTCCTGTTTGAATAAAATCATTCACGAGCTTCCATGTATTCGCTTTGATAATAGACCATGATTGCTGAAAGAACAGTGCCGTCATAACATCCAGTCTTGGGGGTTTTTTCAAGTGCATCATCTAATGATTTGCGTACTTCATGTTCTATCGCCAGAGCTGTGAGTGTGTTGTTCATTTTCTCCGTGATTGAAGAAGGAATATCACTAAGAAACTCTTCGAAATTCACTGGGTTTGTGGAGGTAAATAGATCTTAAAAGTATTCCATTGCAATCTTTTATATTCCTGAATCTGTCATTGCCCAGTCCCCCGTCAATTTGTATAACCCAACTATCATGTTCTTCGCCCTTCGTTGTTTTGTTATTGCGTGAAAAAGTTTTGTATTATGGTTCCTTTTTCTTAAACCACATATTTCGACTCTTCTCTTGCAAAAATAATTCTTCATCCTTATAGGTCTCATGTAATTTCCGTGTTATATCCTGGAGTTCCTTGGGCGTTCGGGAGTCGTCATTCTGTACCTCCTCCAGTGCGCACTGTAAATTAGTTTTCTCCACTTGGATTCCGTATTTTAGTAACACAAGTTTGATTATTCCGTTCTTCAAAAGACCCCCAACCTTATCCGATAGCTTCCATTAGTCCTTCTTTTCCAATCTATCGTTTGTCAAATCTGAAGAGGCTCCATTTCTTAACTATTTTGTCCTCGATTGATACTATTCAAGGCCGGTGGTCCGATCCCACCATCCCTAAATACTCCACAAAGGAGTGAGAAAATAGTGTATGCCAATCTTTGTTTGCCAGTGTTCGATCCGAACAGCATCTAATGATATATCCACTCCTACGACCCCTCCATGACATTATATTCCCCAAACTGGGGAATTCCAGGAGGCCATAGTTCCGTATCAGATTATTAAAATTTGGTTTAGAGATTTTATGAACAATTGAACCTGGACTTTAATGCTTATCTGAATTGTTGAATTTCCAAAGAAATTTGAGATTCTAGTTTTAGGCATGGATAAATTTCGCAGCAAAAGTTGGTTAATCTTATAATTGTGTTTCGAGTTCAAAACATCTTAATTAAACCCTTGATAATTTATTTATTCTACAATTTGGATCTACCTGAGAATCTTCCTACGCCTAGCCTTTTCTCGAATTGAATTTACTACACCTTTTAGTGATTTGCTTACATTTAATTACATTGATTTCTGTTTAGCTTAATTCAAAACTACGATCTATTTTACGATTGCATTTCTCTGAATTTGCAGAGTAGCTCTAAGGATTACTTTTGAGCATATCAAGTTATGTCTTATACAAAACCATTTCTAAGATTTTGGAAATAAGACTGAAATCTACGGTGAAGGATGGAGGTTAATTAATATTTATATATTCATTATTATTGGTTTCTACGATTTTTGATATAAATCCGACACCAAACCATCAAACTTGCAAACTAATTCGAACAAAGAATCCAATTAGATCTAAAATCTGACCCGTTTTACGCATGTAACCCTAAATTAAATTTTGCAAAATTGATTGCTCCAGTCACGAATTCCCAAAACCCAATGAAGTCCTTATCTAGGGTTCGAATTCCATAATCTCATTTTTCTATTTCATAATCTAAAAATTTGATTTGTTGGTAATCTTTTATTTTCGTTTCGGTGATGATTATGCTTTTATAGGTCAAAACTGGTGATGTTTGGAGTTTCGACTAATTTTTCAGGAGCTTTGATCAAATGTTTGGGCAAAAAGTATAAGAGTTATGGGTCTGCCTTAAAGATGTTGGCGTGGTGAACAAATTCTGGCTTTGATATCCAAATTCAACAGCAATCTTTACCGGCAATACTTCCGTTGTGGTGCTAAAAAGATATTGCACATTCAGTTTTTTAACAGTTGGGAAGTAAAAAAACATGAAAAGCATGGGTATATTAGGATCTATAAAAAAATTATGATGCACAAAGAATGTAATTTGAGTGCTTGTTTGATTTAATTTACATTGCTTTTGATTTGTTGCTTGTGATTCTTATTGTTGTAATATTTTTTTGTTTTAGTTTATGAATGATAACCATATATTCAAATCGGTTGATGAGGCACTTTTTAAATGAGACTGAAACATTACAATGCACAAATGCAATACTGGAGCAAGAGCTGAAAGAGATTACCAACAAAGTGTATGGAGTTTGAGATGGTCCAAATGAAGCTCGAAGAAGATATATTGGAAAGGGTTGAAGATGTATTGGTTGAAGCCGAATCTAATATGAAGAAGATAATGATTCATGTAGTCATTGGGTGTACAATCATTGTTGGGTGAATCAAACTAGTAGGTTGAAGAAAATGGTGATTGGGTATGATCATGTAGTCATTGGATGTATTTTTAGGTCTTGATTTTCTGTGTTTTGTGTTATTATGTTTTATATTTTTGTGTTTTTTGTTATTTCATTGATTTATTCCTAACATCTTGACATTAAGATCTAGATACAATGATGATCCATCTTTCTTTGACAGTTTCTTTACTCTTCATAGGAATATACTTTTCAGGTTTCCTCGCCTGCTTTTCCATCGAATTCTCCATCACCTTACCCATCTTGAATTACTAAAGCCATTGTGCAACCTTCATGCACTTTTGATTTTTTATTTTGCGCCTGGAAATCGATACATAGGATTCACTAAAAAAAATGGCTATTGTTACGGTGATATGAATTACAATATATGAATATTTCCTCACAAAAAAAAGTATTAAGAAAAAAGTGATATGAATTACAAAAAAAATTCATAATAAAATGATCACAAACCTACTTTAATCTCAAAAACGACACAACCTTTCTGACGATTAACTACAGTAACAATTCATCACAATTTCTGATGACATTTAAATGTCACAGAAATGACGCAATTTGTGACGAAAAATAGTCACAAATAGATTACAAATTGTAACGAAAAAATGTCACATATTTGTCACATGGTATTACCATATTTTACTCACCAATGTATTACAATATTGGGACAAAGAAAAACACAAATGTGTCACAGTTAATGACTAAATTATAGTCACACGGTCACTATTTGTTTTTAGTTATGATATTTTTAATTGTAAACACATTGAAATGTCACATAAATGACGGAATTTGTGACGAAAATAGTCACAAATAGACCACCAATTGTAACGAAAAATATCACATATTTGTCACATGGTGTTGCCATATTTTACTCACCAATGTATTACAAAATTAAGACAAAAAAAATGACACAAATGTGTTACAGTTAGTGACTAAATTATAATCACACAATGGTCACTATTTGTTTTTAGTTATGATACTTTTTTCCTACTGAATCGGTAACAATTTGTTACAAAATTAGCAATATGAAAAATCTTAAAAATTTAGTGACAAACTATTACCAACTTTTTAATTAACTATAATCACCGTATATATAATAAAAATAAAAAAATTAAATTTAAAAAAAATCAAATGATAAATAGAAAATACTTACTTGAAACATAGAAGCAACATCCAAAACAAAGGAAATCAACAAACACAATTTAAAAGAAAGTCTTACAAATACAAACTTAACAATACTGAAGATAAATATAAACTAGAAAAACTAAATTTCATGAAAGTTGGGATAATTTTGGTCGTGGAGAAACTTTGACTTACTAAAGTCTCCACAATCTTCTTCACAAATTCAAGTCTTTTCTGAAAATTAAGATTCTCTTCACGGCTTTGTTTCAGTTATGTTTCCATCTCTTGCAGCCTTTGTGTTAACATATTCACTTCTTCAACAGGTTATGCTGCATTCGAAGAAGCATCAGCAGCTAGTAAAACCTCACTATCCAGTTCTCCAAGTATAAATATATTGCCTTGCTTAGATAATAAACAAATACATAAAAAGACCATATACATAAACAAATACATAAAAAAACAAAAAATATACACACATGACCAAACTAGGTAGAAAACACAACCACCTAAACCTAGGCTGATAGCACAAACAAGTTTGCTTCCTGCGCAAACAAGCAAGTAAGGTTGTTTAAGCAAAAAACAAAAAATTACAAAACATAGTAGAATACACATTATCGAGTTAGGCAGAAAACACAACATTGTACACATAACTTAGCTTAATCTTAACCTACGCTAAAAGTAAACAAAAATGTTTGCTTCATGAAAACAAGTAAACAAAGATTAAACAAAACAAAGTTTATTTATTGATTAGTTTTAAAGTTAAAGCTTTACCTTGACATAAATTTCATTTTTCACGTTGATCAAGATTTTCAACCGTCACATTCTCTTCAACAGCCGTTATGAGCTGTTCAAAGCTTTCTTATACATGCATCTCATAAGTATCTGCAGCCAATCGTGCTCATTGATCGACATATGTTCCATCGACCTTCTGGTGTGTTTCCTTCATTATGGCAATGAAAGATAAATCCTCATTGTTTACTTCCTGCAAATAAAACTGTAAAATAAAGTAAAATAGTCCAATAGTCAAACAAGACCCAATCTTGTTTTTTCCCTCCCCTCCTTGCATGGCTTATCATTCCTTTGAGGAGATAAGCAATAAGTTTCTTGAACTCTTTTTTAACTTCATGATTGAGCAGGAACCCATTTAATTTTTTCTTAAAAAATATATAATATCATAAATGATAAATAACATAATAGACCATTTATAAAATATTTATATGAAATATAGCATAACAAATACCTTAAATAGAGAAACGATGTCTTTTTATAGAAACCATGCACTTTTTCCAAAAGTATCATAGGCCTAGTAAGCAACTTTGAATGACCTTTCTGACAGTAGTGACATATAAGGGTGATGTTTAAACCTGCTTCATTGTAATAAATTATTTATTGAGTTATAAAACTGTGAAAAAAGTCAAAAAAAAAAATGAATGCTATTTAGGAAAGAACCAATACCATTTAGCTCCATTTTGACAAACAGGATGCAGCATGGGTAAAATTGTACGATCCACATATAGCTCTTCCATATCAACACTATAAACACATGAAAATCACATAATGAAAGCGTACAATTCTTCTCTACTTATTCAACACACAATCCCTGAATCTACAATTACTATTATCCAGAGATTAAGAGAAAGATCATCTGAAACCAATACAGATTCAGTAGAGCAATAGGTATTTAATACATATTCAATTGATTCAAGAGAATATTCTAAGATTCGGGGATTTTTTGGGTCTCAGGATTTATGATTTATGATTTATGATTTAGGGTTTGTATTTGATATAAGTTTTAACCGTTAAACATACTAATCATTCAATTAGATTTACTAATCATTGGGTGTCAGAAAGTTGTTAGATGTTTTTTATCATTAGACATACTAATCATTCGATTATCCATACACATGGTTTTGCCCTTCAGGTTAGTCTGATATATAAATGTTGCATTATATATTGTATTTGTTAGATTTGTTACACTATAGCTTATCCATATCAAATGTCCTAAGATTGTATATCTTTCAAGATGGATGGGTTCATAATTAATTTGGAGTAGCATAAATAAACATTGACTTCATTTTTATTGTTAATACACAACTGAAATAGTTATCGGACAACCCATCAAGACAAATCATTCTCCTATGTTAAGCATTAGGGAATCCAATACTTAAATTATCAGTAACAAATAATGTTACACCAAAATTATTAGTAGAAGACAGAACTTGATATGCTCAAAAGTAATCTTTAGAGTTACTCTGCAAATTTAGAGAAATGCAATCGTAGTATAAAGGGGTCGAATCCACAGAGACTCAAGATCGCACAATAGATCGTAGTTTTGAATTAAGCTAAACATAAATCAATGTAATTAAATGTAAGCAAAGCAATAAAATGTGTAGTAAATTTGATTGGAGAAAAGGCTAGGCGTAGGAAGATTCTCAGGAACATCCGAATTGTAGAATAAAAAATTATCAAGGGTTTAATTAAAACCGTTTCGAACACGAAACACAATTATAAAATTAACCAACTTTCGCTGCGGAAATTATCCATGCCTAAACAATTCAGACAAGCATTAAAGTCCATGCTCGATTGTTCATAAAATCTCTAAACCAAATTTTTTTGCGGGTAGATAGTTTGCTTATCTAAGATAGTTCAGTTAGCATTTAAGAAAGATCATTTTATGGACTAAAGCAATCTGGACGCATGTGGTATAATCATCTCAGTGAGCATTTAAGAAAGAAGGTTATGTAAATGATCTTATATGCCCATGTGTTTTCATCAAGAAAGCGAGGTCTGGATTTCTGATTATCGCAGTATATGTCAATAATCTAAACATTATTGGAACTCATATTGAAATACAGAAAGCATTAAATTACTTAACTAGAGAATTTGAGATCAAAGATCTTGGATAGTGAAAGCATTGTCTTGGCCTAAAAATTGAGCATTCTTAAAAAGGTATATTTGTGCACCAATCCACATATGCCAGAAAAGTTGTTCAAACGCTTTAATATGGATAAAGCAACTCCTCTAAGCACTCCTAAGATCGTTAAATCACTTAATGTGGAAAATGATTCATTCCGACCACATCAGAAAAATGAAGAGATACTCGGTCCTGAAGTACCATATCTAAGTGCAATTAGAGTCATTATGTACCTTGCAAATTGTACACGACCTGATATATCATTTGCTGTTAATCGTTTAGCAAGATTGAGTTCATCCCGTACGCGAAAACATTGGAATGAGATTAAAACATGTCTTATGTGTCCTTCCAAGGACTACTGATTTTGATTTGTTTTACCCTAAAAATTTAAAAGGTCAAATGGTTGGTTTTGCAGATGCAGGATATCAATCAGATCAGCATAAAGGCTGATCATAAACAGGATATGTTTTCACAATAGGAAACACTGCTATATCTTGACGTTCTCAGAAACAGATGCTTGTGGGCACTTCTTCGAATCATGCCGAGATCATCGCCCACCATGAAGCAAGTAGGGAATGTGTATGGTTGAGGTCAATAAGTCGACATATATGGTCAAGCACGGAGATCCATAAAAATTCAGAACCAACTATTTGTAAGAAGACAATGTTGCATGTGTTGCACAAACAAAGGAATGATATATCAAAAGCGATAAAACTTAACACATTCCCCCGAAGTTGTTCTCCTACTCTCAAGAAATCTAGAAAAATAAAGAAATTGAAAGTAAGTTATGTTCGGTCGTGTGACAATGCAGCTCATCTCTTCACGAAATCACTACCTACAACGATGTTTAGAAAACATATCCATAACATTGGAATGTGTCGTCAACATGACTTATAGATGAGATCATGTTCATCGAAAGAAAGCTTGCATGGTTGTACTATTTTTATCTTGCTATGGTTTTTTATACTGAGTTTTTTTATAAATGTTTTTAATTGAAGTAAAAAAATACAATGCAAAAAGCGATAATGATAATGGTCCCCAAAGAAAAGTGTTATGAAAATAAAGAACCGATAATTCTGTGGAGTCCACTATTGTACATGTACAAATTTTTTGATTTTTTAACTTTATATATATGAACATCTTGTTCGATTTGAAAACAGTAACTTCATAACTAAATAACACAATCTCTCTCGGTTCTATTAAATATCCTCTTTCGTTATAGATATAAATTTTTTTGCTTTATTTATTTTTATCTACATAAGAAATAGTTATTATTGTTATAAAAATAATTATATTTAGGAGCACTATATTTTAGGAGCTCAAATTATGTGATTCTTGGGTTTTCGAATGAAGGAGCTGTAAGTGGTTTTTAGACGAGGCTTATACGGTTCATTAAGAAAGGTGTCTTGCGGTGGTTTTTGAATTTGGTGACTTACATAAAACACAGATTTATATAATAATAATTTAGAATTTGAACGAAACAAAAATATCTGAATAGTCATAAAATTAACCAAGCATAAAGAACTCAAAGTATATCAAGTCGTCCATCCCTCACCAAGACCGTAAGCATCCGTGTAACCAGCATGCACATGCCCGTGGCCATGATGATCGTCATGGTCGCCACCCGCCTTTGCTTCATCTAATATCTTCTGAACTTTCTCCGGGATAGGTTCTTCAGTGACCCGTCTGATGGATCTCGGCAGCTGAGAGACAAAATCAGCAATGTAATCTGCAAGCTCGCCAGATTTGCTTTCCTGTACCATCAAAGTCTAGGATTCAAACCCAAAAAGCCAATAGCCCGAGCAAACGCTAAGTAAAAAGGTAAAATGTCTCCGGCGAATCTTGGATTTTTGTAAATACTCTCGGATACAAACCCTTCTGTGATACAAATGCCAGTAATAAATCAGAATCTCATCGAAGATTTCAAAATTTCAGGTTCATTAGCCATTTATATTTTACAACTCCGCAAGTTTACTAATCAATGAACAACCTGCAAGTTTGTTCTGTACGGACAAGTCAAGCAATACAAATATAGACAGGCTATAGAGCTAAATATGCTCTGCTTATATCGATGGAGAGAGCAAAATGATAAATAGACAAAAGTATCGGAAAACAGAGTGTGTACAAGTAAACAAGGAAATCCTATCAATGTTAAAGCTCAATGATAATTGATTATGACTTTATGACGCGCTAAATCCTGAAATTGGGTGCGGTTATAACATCTACCCATTACATGCTAGAGATTGATCAAAACGAACTTCTTTGTGCAATTCAATAAGCTAAAATGGCTTTAAAAGTCCAATGAATCACTAACCTGAGGCCACCGGCTGCCTGAATGAGTGACAAACTTTGCCTTTGGAAGAGCCTTAGCTACACGCTGGCCCTCATTGCTCCATTCTTCAGACCCTTCTCTAGACCAAATCACTTGCATCGGTATACCATTGACCGCATCTGAATTACCCCACTGTGAAATGTCAAAGCTATGGTTTAGCTTCTTAAGCGAACCAACAACAGCTTCCCTCCCATTTCTTCCTTTCAAAAGTATCCTATGAGCTTCGATTTGAGATAAAGTCATCTCCTTTGAGCAACGGAAGCTCACTAGCTTCTTGAAACCAAACGAAAACCCTAACAAGACCTCTCTGATTACAGGTATGTGCAAAACCCACAAGGGCAATGCTGGGCTAATACTGGAGTCAATCAGTGATATACTGCGAACACTGCACGAATTCTCGGAAACCCAGTTTGAAGCTAACCCAAGAGCTGAATCATGAAGAACCAAATGCACAGGAGCTAAACCCAAAGTATCAATCACCTGACCTAAAACCCTAGCAGTTTCTTCACTCCCTAATTCGATAGCTTTCAAGCTTCTCCGTTTCGAATTCTGGAGTTTTATGATTTCCTCATAAGGCAAATCTCCAGTTTCAACCATCTGATCAAACGCCCAGAAAACACCTTTCTCTTGAATAAAACCATAAACTTCCTTAACTCTAGCCACAAACCCTATCTCTCTATCTCCACCTACAACTACCATCGATTTATCAGAGAATCCATTTCCGGGCAAATCAATAGCCACACCATGAATCCCTTTCGATCCGAGAGATGTGATCATTTCTCGAAACGCATACGAACTAAGACCCAACCCATGAAGGATTATCACATTCTCCGATTGAATCGCACCAGATTCAGCTACAAAAACCTCGATCGGTGACTCGTCGGGATTTACCTGGACTTTGATTGTTCGTCCATCAGAGTAATGTTGACGGAGAGCTGGTGGGAGAGAGAGAAACCAGGATCTGGGATCATTGTGAGAAGAGAAAAGAGAGAGAGATACAAAGAGGAGAGTAGAGAGTGAGACGATGAGTGTAAAGTAGAACCAAAAGGGAAAAGGGTTTTGAGATTGCGGTTGAGCTTGAGATTGGGGTTTATGATGATTCTTCATAGTCGATTTCGATTTCGAAGATTCTTTATTCTCAGGTGGAACTAGGGTTTTGGTTTCCTCTTTTTCTTCAGTGATAATCGCCATTAAAGAGAGCTTTGGAAGCTGAGAAAGTGTGAGAGAAAGTTAGAAGTGGAGCTGTATTTCAGAGGACTTTTCTCAGTAAAAGTGAAAGAGGAAAGTTTGCTTTTTGAAAAAAAACATCATTCAAGCGTGTTATTTGTATTTCAGTTTTAATTTAATCCCAATCGTATTATAATTTGTATACTAACATATAAAAGAAGTATGAAATTAGATCTCTAGAAAAAAAACATGATAATCGATTAGAGAGAACTTGTTGTTTACATATATGTCATTAAGTATGTATATGCATAATAAAAGTTGATCCATATATGCATAATAAAAGTGGATCCAAAGAAATAGATATTTACACGCATACGTCTCTTTTATCTTTACGTATTTTTTCATACAAGTATGAATGTTCTTCATTCATTTTAAATGACTTTTAGAATGGATAGCTTATATAATATAATGTTTATAAATTAAGATTCGATAAGTTAAGTTCTAATAATTTAATAAAAATTTGAAATTTGAAACTATTTTTCAATCTAATTAATTTTTAAATAAATTACTATTTTTTAAATTGAACTTATAATAGTACACCTCTAATCTTTTGTCTTCTCGTTCTTCAAAAAACAAAATCTAGAAGAATTAGCCGAATGTGTTGTAATTGATCATCTTTCATTTAGTTTTGGTAAGAAAATAGGTTTCAATTATTATTGTAAAAAAGCTTTAAATCCGCAAGTTAAGAGTAGTTCTACTCCTAATCTAAAATCACTTTATCAACAATTTTTTTTATAATATTTGTTTTCAAAATTTGGTAATAAAGTTTCAATATGCTGTGATATTTGGTGTGATCAGCATAGAATACACGACCAGCGACTTGAACTTCTTATGATTTTGAGCGCTGATGCTCGATATTCCATACATCCGAGATTTGATTAGCTCAAGCGTCTTAATGTGGATGCAGTTGTTAAAGATTGTTTCTATAATCTCTTTTTTCACCTCGGTTTTCATTACCTCAAGTGTCGTCAATAAATTTAGATCTTTTGGAAAATTCTCAAGAATTTTAAATTTACACTATCGTAGCCTCAAAGTTATTTATGTCTTGATTGCCGAAAAATCGACAGGAATATCTATAACTCTCATGGACTTAAAGAAATCTAACACAAGTTCTTGGATTTTTTTACCAACATATTTTTTGGATCCACCAAATTATCTTATCTTTCACTCTGACATTATTGATAAGTAAAATAAACTGATATATCTCAAAGCCTTGGTGCTGACGAAAGATGCTTTCAATAATGCGTACAGCCTCTAATTGACTGAGTCTTGCGGAGGATATTCCGCTGAAATTAGTCTCAGGACAGAATTTTTGTGTGCTTAAATTTTGAACACAAAACGATTTTGTAAAACGGTTTGGATGGAGAGAAACAACGAAATTATGTGCTTCACCAAATCTTCAGGTAGATTTGTAGTGAGTTTCGTCAGCTTATGTGACGATTGTGACATTTTTACCGAGCAAATTGTATTAACTGTATCTTTTTCTTCTTTAAATGATTTGTGTAGGCAGTGTGGAGCCTTGATTTTGGGTAGGTTTATAGATATGTATATCTTTACCCTTTAGTCTTCTTAAGAACTAGAAATCTGTTAATTTTTTTAAAGAAAAATTACCTTTAGTGGAAAGCTTGATATAATATATGTGTATAGAAATTGTGCATGCTTCATAATATAAACTTTTTTATGTATTTTATCATATAGAATTCGACATACATTTCTTCTTTAACACATACTATATTTCAAAAAAAAACATCAAAATAATTAAGATTTTGATAAGTGTTCAAATTTTATAAAAACAAATTTGTTAGCTAGTAAAATATTTTAGAATTTTTCTTATTATCTTTTTACTGACTTCCTTTTTTAACATGTATTTCTTTATTGATTCCTTTAATCTAACTTAAACCAAATAATAAATTATATTTTTGTTTTAATAAAAACAATTAACTGTAATAAACTTAGAAAATTTTATATATGATTAAATAATTAAACTTTGATTGGTTATTGTATAGAATCGCAAGATCATATGCATAACAAAAGAATTATAAAACCCTGCATACCAGAGGTAAAAGTGTTAATATTTTATGTTTGTGTGGTTGATTAAAATTATGCAAATTTACACTAAAGTAAAACAAATAAATTTATAACTAATATTTTTTGGATATATAATTATAATTTGGATACTTTCTGATATTGATTTGGTTTTCGGTTTGGATCTCATTCGATACCAGTTTTTCTGATATGGTAGTTTAGGACGTTCGAGTGTTTACTCCAGATCCAATTTAGTTCGATACATTTCTATTCGGTTTGGTTTCAATTCGATTATCTGAGTCCGAATATTATGGCTTGAAGGGACTATCTCCAAAATTGCCACAGAATCTCACAAAGTGATGTCACGTGGAGTTTGTTTTGGTAAAAAAAGTTGAAAGATAGCTTAAGAGACAATGGCGTTACAAAGAAAACTTAAAGACACATTTTAAACCTTACTTGGAGATCATAATTGTTACATATTACTAGTTAACATCATATTTAGTAGTATTTTAATATAAAAAATATGTAAATAGAATTTACACATAACATTTTCTATAGATAAATATCTTTTATGTACGTAGTAGTAAGTTTTTATTCATTTGAAAGATATATTAAAACAAATTTGTAGTGCAAAAGTATTTGATCATTTTTTATATATTAATAATATTATTATACTTATATAAATTTTATTTTAAAAAAAAACTCTTAAAGGCTAAGACTAAAATGATATTATTTTGTTTAGAGTAATTTATAAAATCTTAAAACCAAACAGAGACTTTTGTAAAATTAGTTTTAAAGGCATAAATCACAATCACTTGTATAGGTAGAGTTTACAGCAGCAGTAAAATTAGTTATATTATTATTCATTGTTAAATTGATGGATAAAACTCTGAAATCAAAATCTTTGTATATTTTTTTATAGATATATATTATTATCTTAGAAAAGACTGTCCATTTAGATATATTATTCTACAATCATTTTCTTCAAACCAAGCCTAAAAGGCCCATTGATATATTAAACCGCCAAACATCGATTGAGACACTCTTACTCTACGCCGGCCTTAGTTCGTATAACACTAGTAAATTATAAATAACTTAATAGTTGAAAATGTAGAATTTAACTATTATAAGATTGTATATAAAACCTTTTTTGTTAACATCAATCAATCTGTTTTAATAAAAAAACGTAATTATTATATCCCAGACTCTTAAGAAGTCAAAAGGAAATGTGAATTTTTATTAACCATTTCATAATGTCATACAATAATCAGAAAAGTTTCACAATGTAATAATAAACTCTTTCGATTGATAAAAATTATGTTAAAAACATCAATACTTAAAAGAAGTCCTAAGCCGGAGAGGGAGCCGCCGGAGAGGGAGTCACCGGAGTAGAACCACCTTGGGTAGAGCAATGTTGCTTAACATAAGAGTTATAGAAAGGATTTCGGAATGATCCAAAAACTGTCTTCTCACAATCTTCATATAATGTTTTTATCGTGGCACAACATTCAGAAGATTCAAAACCAACAGTGGGTTTTTCTCTAAACACATTATTGAGACATTTCATTACCTTCTTGTGATCAGAAAAGCATTTGGCCAATTCAGGTGATGGAGGGAAGTGATGGCTGTTGATATCAGAGAGAGGTGAGTAAGGGGAGTTCCACCACAGGAGGTCTTCATCATCTGTTGCCTCAAGTAATTGCGATGTGAGAGAGCTTGAAAAGAGAATCACAGCAAAAACAAGTGTGAGATTCTTCATTTTCTTTGTAGGTATGAGAAGAAAGAATGAATATGCTTTTGATATTGGATGTTTAAAGGTGGAACTACGTTGGGGGTTTATATAAAGGGGTTTAAGTCATATATTAGTAGTGATTTTGTAGTTAAATTTTCGAGTAACCTAATTGTGGAATAATATAGTGGAAAATGAGGTATATTCTGATACATGATGTTAATTTCCTGTTATTGAGGTGATCGAATCTTATGATATTCAACCCTATTTTTTGGTCAGCGACATGGAAAATTTAACTCATGTCCTTTAATGCGATATTCAAACAATATCTTATAGTCCTTTGTATGTTTTCTTACATACATGCTACAATGATTTTTATGGAACAAATTAAAAGAGTCAATATGAAATATCCGTCATCAGTATTCACTATCTGTAAGAGAACAATGTAACTAGTCATAGTAGTTGTCTTTTCTTTTTAGTAGGAGCTAGAAGTCTTACCATTAATAAATAGTTTGACTGCTACTACAGTACAGAAAAAAAGACTAAAAAATCGGTAGTAATTTTCTGAAGATTATTTTGGATCCATGCATTGTCATAAGAAACTTTTAGATATAGTTTAACGTAAATATCATATTTACTTTAAATTTAAGATTCAAATTAAAATTTTAGTGGATTCTAAATTTTAAATTTAATTTAAATTTTTCATAAGAACAAGAACAACTATTAAATGGTTATGTTATTGGTATATTAGCGACGATAACCATTTACGATTCGGTACAATATGATTAACAGCAGCATAAATACTATTAGTTATTGGAAGTTAGTCTTATGATGATTGTTAAGAAAAAATATATTATATCGTTATTGGTTTATGAATTCTAACATTCTTACAAAAATCTAGTGTTATTAGTTTGATGATTTTATAATTCCATACAAAATTTATTATTATTCAAAAAATATAGTTTTTAATGATTACATGATTCTTTTAAATCATGTGTTATTAGGACTTGAATTTTAAATTTAACTCATAAAATAAAAATTTCATAATATTATCTATATCTTTTGTATTCTTAAAGTCATTATAGTAAAATATTTTGATAGTTTTTTTAAATATATGAAATTCTCAGAAAATATAACAAATTTAAAAAATCTCTCAACTTCTAAAATTAATAAAATTTATATAAATTCAACTTCCAGTAACCTCCTATATTTAACTTGTAAAAGAAAATCTTTGTTTTTTCTGTAGTGTAAGATATTAACTATAGAATAACTGGTAACGTGCATTTTATTTTGCATAAGCATTTAGCTAATTAAGGCGCATACGAAGAGTCTCATGTGGGTTGCTTTTTAGTTTTTAATAAGACGGAGAACATATTGGAAGCTGTATATATAATTCTTAATCAATATATGCCACTACATTACGGTTTTCCGGATCCATATATTTTGTTGTTCCCTTACTCAAAATAATTTTCAAAAACATAAAGTTCGGTTCAACATTTTTTTAATAACCAGAAATATCCTATGGCGAAACGGAGATCCGGATTGAACAAACAAAAGCAAACACTTGTAATCAAACTAAATTGGATCATAGTAGATTAAAGAACTGTAACCAAAGTTAACTATATTATTAGAAAAAAGGACTTTATTAATTAGTGTTATCAAAAGGAAAAGCCATGGAAACATTATAAAGCAAGAGATCAAAGTGAAAAAGAGAAAGAAAGAAAGAGAAAAACATAACTAAAATTCTCTAAGAAATCTTTTTTCCTTATTCTAATGAAACAACAATAATAAAAAGGCCTTCATCGGGTGAGTAAGCAGATGCAGTAGATCGAGATTTGGTGGAGCAATGTTGCTTAACATAGCAGTTGAAGAAAGGGTTACGGAATGATCCAAAGACAGTCTTCGTTCATCTTCTGGATCAAGGAGCAACAATCCGATCAAATAGCGGCTTTGCGGGTGAAGAAATTCCTAGCTATATCTGCAAAACATGTTCTTACCTCCTTGCTGACGGACAAGCATTTGGTGACTTCCGGTGGCGGATGGAACAGAATTGGGCGGAAATCGCCGGCAGGGAGTGGCGGGAAGGCTTTTTCGGGGCCAATGTAGTTTGGGTGAAGAAAGTGAGGGCAGAGCCAGACCTGGGCACATGCATTTGAAATATTTTAATGGATCCCTATTTCAGAAAGTCCAATATATATGTATTGATATATCGTAAACTATTATTATAAAAAAATTTGTAAAAAATATTTTTTAGATCATATACTATTGTAATTCATTTATGAAATATTATTACATAATAAATTGTAAAAAAAATATTTAGTACTGCTTAGTTTTTATTTTATGAAAAATTAGTGCGGTTAATCCTCCTGTTAAGTAGTTCATTATTATTTTAGATGTAATTTTTTTATAAAAAATAATAATTTCTGTGTATTTATTTTTTAAATAAGGCTTCCAATATTTCAGGTTGTCATGTCACGTTAGAAGCTCTTCATTAGGTGATGACTCCAGTTCTGTTGCTGTGACTTTGGATGTGACACAGCTTCAGTAGAGGAGGAGGATAGCAAGAACATGTGTCACGCTCTCTCTTTTTTTTTATTCCTTAGATCTTTGAGTTTGTGAAGCGAGAAGAAAAACCTTTTTTCGGATGATTTTTAAATGGCAAAAGGTTGAGGTTTATATGTTTTTAAGTAGAGTTTTGATCATTTCGAATATTCTTCTATATGATAGCATATGATGATCTTATAGTAATGATTATCAGACTACGTAGAATTTTCTCTCTTTATATTCAGTTTAGATAATCATTTGGAGTTATTGCTATTAAAATATTCCGTATCTTACGATAACGTATATATTCATGTACACACTAATTGATTTATTGATTTTCTTTAGTTAAAAGGTTTTTTAAGTAAGCTAAATAAATAGATTTTAGAATCTAATACGTGATGAGAATTGAGAAAAAATAAGTACATTAATTTATGTGAGCTGGTTTTGAACATAATAACTTCTTTTCCTATTACGTATAATATTTTTAATTTTTTTTAATATTTTTATTCTGATACCTACTTATTTTATTGTTTTTTCTTTGGCTAAGTACTTCATATACTCGTGATTCGTCCCATGCAAGAAAGAGCAAAGTAATAAAATTTATTTCCATAAAATTAGAAATATGAATATTCTAACTCTAATATCAACTTCATTTATTTGGTTTATCAAATATATATTAATTTTAGTTTGTAAAGATTTCGATAAAACAAAAACACAAACTTTAACATGACTTTGGGCAATTCGATAAATGAAATCTATGTAGAATATTAACCAAATAAACTTTTAGCCGTAGTAGAAGCACCTTGGCTAGAGCAATGTTGCTTAACATAGTAGCTAACGAAAGGGTTACGGAACGATTCAAAAACCGTATCCTTACAATTTGTGTTCAACTTATTGATTGCAACACAACATTCAGAACTAATGGTTGGTTTTCGGGTAAACGCCTTAATGAAACAGCTTGTTATCTTCTTGTAGTTGGAAAAGCATTTGTTCAATTGCCGATTTGGGCTGTGTTTGAGGATACCCAAAAGCGGTGTATGAAGGTTATCCGTCCATTGGAGCTCTTCATCATCTGTTGGGTCAAGCAATTGAGATGTGACACAGCTTGAAAAAAGAATTATAGCAACAAAAAGTGTGAGATTCTTCATTTTCTTTTAATTTTTTGTCGACTTGAATTTGTGAAAAATAAAAATTAAAAAGAAACAATGAAAATGCTACTTTTATTATAAAAAATGATGAATATGCTTTTAATTGTGGATGTTTTAACGCGAAACTACGTAAAGGTTTATATAAGGGTTTACAATGACTACTTTATGTTTGCTGTTAACTATTTCTTCGTTATCAAAAGGATCAAATTGTATAGTATTTAATTTCTGTCCTTTTATATAAAAATTCAAACAAGACTTTATAGCTAATACCTTTTTGGCATTGGTACGGGCATGCGATTGTGTGTAAATATAAAGAGTCAATGTAAAGTGTTCTTCATCATATATTCTCTATTTACTAATTAAGTAATAATGTAATGGATGAATGTTGACCTAAAAATGTTTAATTAAAATAATTAATTACCTTCAGTTCCATGTTTTCTCTATCTTTCAAATTAAACCTGGTTATTTAGCTCAATCTCATTTTGGTAAAAAAAAATTATTAGCTAAGGCTGGTGAATCAAGTTTACCACTGAGTTGACAAAAAAATATAAATACCGTTGCTATTTTCCCACTTTAGAGCATTATATATTTGAATCTCACCTTAAAAGATTGATTTTTGACTGCCAATAAAGAAAGATAATTAAACACTGAATACTGATTTGCTTTGATTTATTATTTTGGATCCAAGCACATCTAAGCAATTTCAAAATATAAACTTATAATTACAACCGACGGTTAAATAACTTTAACCTATATATGGTTACGGTTTAAAATAATACGGTTAGGTCCAAAATATAGTTACGGTTTGAAATACGGTTACGGTCCATATTCATTATATCTATTAAAAGAGTGGCTAAAAACAAGAACGAGCAGTCATAGCCTACTTAATGAGGCGCTTCACTCTTAAGTAAGAGGTTGCGGGTTCGAGCCACAGTGAGTGTTTTCTATATTCTAATTTTTAACCCAAATCAAAACGACATCGCTTTGTTCGTTTTCGTTTAATGAACAAAACGAAGTCGTTTCGTGTTGGCGGGAATCGGGAAAAGTCGAATTTAACGGTTAACTAATCCGGCGTTAGTCAAAGTCGGATTATAGATAACGGTAATAAGTTTGGGTTTGAAATATGATTTTTTTTAGATTCTAGGTTGAAATTCGCACTGGTCCATTGATTTGGTACTAAAATATAGGATGACTTCTATTTGGGTTGAAATACGCTATTTTTCATTATTTTAGGTATCTTGAGATTGTTCTTATGATTTATTCTAAGACACTTAGTAACGTATCCACCAAAGAAACAACATCAATTGTAAAGTAGAATCAACTATATATCTACAAATAGGAACATTATGCCAAATAAAACTACATGCCTGCTCTTTCAACCCCATTGACAAGTCTAAAAGGTTCTGTCATTTTCTTTCGAATACATCTCATTTAACTAAAAATGTAGTAAAATAACAAATAATTTTACATAAAATTGGATGAAACTGCTTAAACCATACAGTTACTTAATATCAAACTAAACATTGATGAGAATGTCACATAAAAGACTTACATATGGGCAAAATCAAATCCACTGAGAACCCACAAAGAGATAGGCTTGTCTTCGTAAGGCATGTTTGAACCGGGCAACAAAGAGAATAAAGGATAGAGGGAGAAAACTACAAAGAAGAAGTATAAAGAAGGGGATGCGGCTAAAAAATAAGGTTTGTGATCAAGAGGAGCTGTACCATATTGAATGAAGTGATGTTCTGTTTATATACAAAGACATAGCTATACAGACAAGAAAATACGATATATGGAAATTAAGGAAACATGAGATTCTAACATATATTGATATAAACTTTCTATACTCTATTAAGATCATCACTCTTTATAGAAAGGAAAAAAATGACATACACTATAAATTTTCACCAAAAGTCCATACCACTGTAAGGATGTTCAAATGTTTTTACCGTAGCTGTTTCTTGACAAAATATAGCATATAATAATTTTTTAACCGTAACTGTGGTTCCCGAAAGTCAACTCATTGCCCATTTCTTCCGTATATTTTTTTTTATCCTAAACACATGTAAAATACGATAAAATACTTTTTTTTTCTTTCTTGTTTCTCTTCCAAAGTTCATGTGTTGTCCAGTTTCTATGATTATAAAACCTTAGTATTAGTTCGATTTCAAGAAAAAATGAGTTTGACTTAAAGTATAATATAATCATATGATATATGATATAGACATAGAAGATCACACTAACTTATTACAGCCCAAATTATTCTACCCTTCATAACGACTGTTGTTGATAGTGCAAAAAAAAACTATCGACTTCTCACTTTAAATTCAGACCAATCACCATAAATCTGACTGCTAACATTTAATTTTCTTCATTTTCCAAAATTGACTCAAAAAGACAAAAAATAACAAATAAATAAATAATTAAAATTATGTTGTAACCTTTATTTTTTAGAACCAGCAACTCTTTCATAAACCGAGAATAGTCTTTCTGATTGAATAAGCAAATAACAGTGCTACATCACTACTCGTGCTAGAGAAAGTGTTTTTCCAGAAAATTCAATTTTTTTACCTTTCGAAATATATTTTTCCGGGAAAGGCAAACCATAAAAATATATTAGTTATTGTTAAAAAAATTATTAACTATAACTTTTAATCAACCGTAACTGCATCATAACTATTGATTAACCGTAAGGTTAAAACTTTAACCGTAACCG
>AFAN01000337.1:0-23632 GCA_000218505.1 Schrenkiella parvula | reverse complement strand
ATTAGGAAGTTGAAGAAGCAAAAGAGAAAGCAGAGCAGAAACTTTGGCTATAAAACAGAGAGGGTCACAACTCTCTCGAGATGAAGAATCACTGCAAACATAAGATTCAGAAGAGAGACTCAATAGCAAAAATAATATTCCTTCAAGCAAAATGGGGATAGCCGCATTCGAATGGGGAAACAATCAACTGACGCTGCTGCATAACAGAGACAACTTTAATTGCTGGCAAGTTTACTTTATTCCAATCTTTTTAGGGTTTAACTTTTTTTTGTTTGCATCTATATTGCATTATTTGGTTGATGATTGTTTTACATTCGGTGATTGAAAAAGGATGATAGACGCGGCGGCTTGGGATGAAGGTGGCGAGATATTGAGTGGCAGGGTGCGTAATGAGAACCGAGGGACATGGTGTGGTATCTCCAGAAGTGGCCGAGTTGCTTTTGTTGTGGACCCAATGATCTTTGACGGTTTAAACGAGTGCATGTCTCTTCCTGTTAAGTTCTTGCAGGTTTGATTAATCATTTTTCTTTACCGTTTTTGTTTTTTTGTTTAAAGCTATTGATTATGGATCTTAAGAAGAATTGCTTTGATTACAGGGCGAAATGAGTCCAGAGGATTTTGCAAATGAAGTGGCTGGACACCCTTTAAATTACACCGGGATGTACTTAGTTGTGGCAGACATTACTTCAGACTCTATGATTTATATCCACAAACCATATTCAACTAGACAAAATGTTCAAACAGATGTTGTTGATCCCGGTTTGCATACCCTTTCTTTATTCGGACTCGATTCCGGCCATGCCCACGTAAATTAGTACAAGAATCTCGAATTTTATAGGATGTTCCATTTATTAACTTTTTTTCCATAGTGACGTTTTGGTCATTTATGCAGAATTTACGTCTGAAAGGCTCTTTCAATGAGATGATTGGTGAATATAGAAACAAAGAACTACCATCATCGCTTAAGGAGATTGCTGAGAGGTTTATGTATGATCCACACGAAGCTGTCGAAGGAAACAAACTGACCGCATCATTTGTCGACATAAACATACCATTCGATTTATACAACAATCAGATAGAAGAACGCTATAGAACAACAAGTACAACAGCATTGACGGTGAGCGCCACTAAGGAAGTAAAGTTCTACGAGAGGTATTTGGAGAATGACGAGTGGAAAGACCATGAATTCACTTTTAACATTGCTTAGTTACAGTTAATCTGTGTGTTCGGTTACTTGTTTGGCATGACATGTTTTCCGATATCTTCTCTTTGTTCTAAACAAATAATCTGTGTATTTGGTTACTTGTTTGGCAAGGAAATCTTCGTCTTTGTGCTTTAAAAAAGAAAATATAAACTCGTTCTGTATTTAAGAATGTTTATTTTTTTTAGCATCAATCAAATATGAATAACATGATAAAAGGTCCATAGCTTAATTATTTTGTTATTTGTAAGTGTTTGGTGCTCGTTAGTCAAATTTCCTTTTCATTTCATCAAATTCACATCAGCCCATTATTTGTTACAAGCTCGTAATTGTGTTTTACAATTTTTTGGGAAATTAGTTTAAGCACAAAGTAAAGAGAAATGAACAAAAAACAAACCAATCGAGGATTTAGTTTGTTTCAATTGGTCAAGAAAAAGTGAACTGTGTCCGTAGATTAGCTCTTCAGCTTATGAGAGGAAATGCAGAACCGGTTAAATCGAAAGACGCAAGCGGTCCATCAAGCAGGCTCTTAGCGATCCATCGGTACGCAGCTTCTGTGAAATGAATACCGTCCCAAGTCACATACTTAGAAGGAACTTGGCAATGTCTAACTCCTTTGGACCCACACGGCTTATTAGCACTGAAGTTGTACAAGCCACCAATTCCACAACAAGCGGCTAAAGGTTTCTCCATAAATCCTGCAATAGAGAAGTATTTGGTAAAATACGTAATGGTGAAAATATGTAGCTAAGGGAAAGGAATTAAGACATGCACCGTATTGTGTTGGTTCACGGTACAACTGCAACACAACTTCGTAGTAGTCAGCGTATTTGATGGTGGCATTAGGATATAGCTTCTGAAGTCTATTGAGCTCTGTCTCGAGCTCCTCGTTGTGGTACTCAGAAAACGCATTAGGCCACTTCAAACATCCGGTTAATGAGTCGTAGTCCTTCGTGTTTGTTGACTTAAACCTGGTTAAATAGGCAGCAGAACATCCGGTTGGGAACTTTCCGGGTACTAGAAACGTTCTGGCTCCCAAATTGAACAATTCCTATGTGTTGAAACAATTAACCACGGCTTAGCTTTATTGCATATACAAGTAGAAGTATACACATAGAGATCTCCGAATATCAGTCCCTATTACGTATCGTGTTCTTCATGCTTCCATGTTTCAATTTTCCGGTCTGATGAACAAAACAACCAAAAGGGAAGGACTAAAAACTCTTAAAAAGGGTTTCATGAGAAAGATTCAATTACCACAATTGTTGATGAGATAGCATTGATCACAAGGGGAACTATCTCTCTGATCTCCTTTACGTTTTTCCCCATCAAGAATCCATAGTTATAGTCATTACCTCCAATCTCTCCAACCATAAACAACGAGTTTCTGAGAGTCTCTCTGCAATCTTAAAACAAAAGTGAGCTTTGGTTTTTGCTTGTACATTGTGTTTCAAGATGAGTTTATATATATATATGTTAGTGAGAACCACCTGAAGGCAAGCCATATAAAATCTCCTTGAAGATGCTTAGCTGAACAATCAAGCTTACATTGGTCATGTAATTAGCAGTGATTCCTTTCGCTTTAAGCGACTCAGGCTCCACCGCGGTTGCTCCGGCCACCGCGAAGTTGATTCCGTTCTCCAAGCTTTGGTTTCCAAGTCCAGCGTAAGGGGAAACGTACGGTATCCGCAAGAATTCAGCTGTAAGAAATTGAGTTGACTAATTGGAATCGAATGAGAAGAGATCGAGATTTTGAATCTATAAAACAAAGATCTGTGGGGTTTTCGATTCTAGGTGTAATTGCGAATTTGGGAAAGTAAAGCTACCGATGAAGTCGACGATGAGGCGGCCATCGGAGTAACGACCAGTGGGACGGTGGAAGAAAGTCTCTCCGTAAGGCGAGAAGGCGGTTCGTGGAGGATGATTTGGGTCGGAGAGACGGAGAAAGTTTCCGGTGTCGGAGATCGAATCGCCGAAGCTGATGATCGATTTATGGAACTGGAAAGAGTCTGAGCCTAAGATTCCGGTGGCTATAGTGATCAGAAAACTTGTGAGCTTCCACAAACGAAACTTTGAAGACGAATTTTTCATAATAACATCTACTCTTTTGGACTGAATTTGAGCACCATTGGTCCAATCATAGAAGATCATTAGATTGTGATGTGAGCCAAGTCAATTTTTTTTTTAACACTTTGTTTTATTGAAAGTTTGAAATTGATTTGAAACAGGTTACACTATAAAAAAAATCGATAGAAGAAATACGAAGACAAATTAATTGTCTTTCCCCTACTAAAATTTAAACAAGGACAATACTTCTTACAACTTAGATATATATATATATATATATTATTATTTTTTTTTGTAAAAAAACTAGAACTCCTGGTTGATTATAATAAGCTTGAAAGGTATATGAGAAGAACAGTAATCTTATATAAGTTTAAATTAATAAATATAAAACAACATAATCTGTTTAAATAAATAAATGGAATACAACATAAATAATATTTAATTACTGATATTTCTTAGGTAGTTCAGCAAATTTTCTCAAGTGAGGATCAATTTTCAGACGGAGGCTTTCGTACAATGGATCATATAATTTATTTATCAGCCTGAAATAAAAAGTGAAACGTATTGATTAGTTATGTTCAGAAATATGTCCTTTCTTAATAACAAAGGATGAGAAAATTATCTCAGATTAAGAGTGTGATAGAAATAAATATATATGTATAAAGTTATCTATGAAAAATGTGTAAGCAATAATGTTTATTTTTTTCTAAATGAAATAAATGGGTGATGAATAAACCATTTTGGATAAATATGATAAAATCAATTATCAATGGAGCATGTAGAACAAGAAATTAAAAAAATAGAAGGGAAAGTATATAGTACCTTTTTTTATCATCATTTCTTTTTGGCGATACGATCCTCTGCATTATTTAATTAAATCACATTAATCTTCTTTTTTCCTAATTAATTTAATCCATTTTGTAGAATAAAATTTATGTGTATTTTGAGAATTGATACCCTTCGTGGAGCAGCATATGATCCTCCACGCTCAAAGAGACTTTGGTCATTTCTCTCTCGACGCCCCAAAATGGGATACTGTAATGTACATGTTGTCAATAAAGTTTTTAGTAATTCCATATATATACGTAAAAGTTTCACAAAAAATAATATATTCATCTAATGGAAAATATGGTACATTTATGGGAGCGAATGCTTTCGTGGATGGAAATAGATGTTCATAATCTTTGAGGGTAGGGTATCTACTCCTCGGCGAAGGCTGATTTACTAGCTCTTGCACGTTTTCTTCATTCCTATAAAATTTGAGAATTAAAGATAACAAAATTTTAAATTTAACAGCTGAAAAATATTGTAGATCTCAAAAAAGTAATTTATCCCTTTGTATTGGCTAGATCAAGTAATCAATTATGTTTGGATTTGATGATACCTTGTAGAGTTCAATGGTATTTGAGGTAGAGAAGAGGTCGCAGAAATTTGATTCTGTAGAAGGTATGTTCTACAAAAAAAATTCAAATTACTTAACAAGTAATTGTAGTGATAACTCGATTGATTTTTTAAATTTAGCGCAATAAATATATTTTTTTCAGTTAAAAAAGAAATTATATATACTGCACAAATAATATAAATCATTTCTTTTAAAAATATTATATATGATCAAGTGATTTGAATGTGATGATACCTTGTAACGCTCGACCGCATTTGAGGGAGAGGAGGGATCACTGAATTCTGATTCTGTAGAGGGTATGTCCTGAATACCAAAATTACTTAATACGTAAATATAAATTGAGTGACAACTCGATTGAATTTTATAATTATAAAATCCAGTGTAACATATATACATTTTTTGGTTTAAAAATATACATATTAAGTAAAGAACATAAATCTTCCATTAAAGATAATTTTGCTGAACAAGTGATCGACTATGGTCGGATTTGAAGATACCTTGTAGAACTTGATCGCATTTGAGGGAGAGAAGAGGTTGCAGAAATCTGATTCTGTAGAGGATATGTCCTGCATCAAATAAAAATTATTTAATTGATAAATATAAATAGAGTGATAACTCGATTGATTTTTATAACTGTAAATTTTACTACAACAAATATAAAAAAAACACATTGGGCAAAGAATATAAATCATCTATTTTAAATAATTTTGATGATCAAGTGATCAACTATATTTGGAATTAATACCTTATAGAGCTTGATTGCATTTGCGGGAGAGGAAGGGTCACAACATTCTGATTTTGTAAAGGATATGTCCTACATAAAATCCAAATTATTTAATAAATAAATGCAAGTGGTATGACAACGAGGTTGATTTTTATAATTGAATTTTAGTGCAACAAATATATATTTATTTTTGTTAAAGAAAAAATAATACCTATGGAGCAAAAAATTAGAAACCATATATTTTAGATAATTTTAATGATTATCCAGCGATCGATTATGGTTGAACTTAATAATACCTTGTAGAGGTCGAGGGTATTTGAGATAGAGAAGGGGTCATAGAAATTTGATTCTGGAGAGGGTATGTTCTATATGAAAATCCAAATTACTTTATAAGTAAATGTAATAATAATTTTAGATAATTTTAGATAATTTTGATGATCATCAACCGATAGACTATGGTTGAATTTAATAATACCTTGTAGAGCTAGACGGTATTTGAGGTAGATAAGGAGTCATAGAAAATTGATTTTGAAGAGGATATGTCATATTCTGGAGAGGATATGTCCTATATGAAGATTTAAATTACTTTGTAAATAAATATAAACGTGACAACTCGATTGATTTTTATAATTGTAAATTCAATAAATATAATCTTTTTTATTAAAGGAAAAAATATATATTGATGAATCTATTTTATATTATTTGGATGATCAAGTGATCGACTAAGTTTGAATTTGATGATACCTTGTAGATTTCGACTGCATTTGAGGGAGATAAGAGGTCACATAATTCTGATTTTGAAGAGGAGTCCTGCATAAAAACATAGATTAATTAATAAATAAACTTAAGTTGAGTAACAACTTGATTGAATTTTATAATTATAAACTTTAGTGTAACATATATACATTTGTTTTTGTTAAAAGAAAAAAATGTACGTATTGAGCGATTAATGTATAGCATCTATCTTATATAACTTTCAGGATCAAATAATCCACTATGTTTAAATTGATGATACCTTGTAGAGCTCAATTGCATTTGACCGAAAGGAAGAGTAGCAGAAATCTGATTTTCTAAAGGATATGTCCTGCATGAAATACAATTAATATGATAAATAAAATATAAGTAGAATGACAATACATCGGTTTTTAATTTTTATAGTTTTAAATTTTCAATGCAACAAATGTACATTTATTTTTGTTAAGGGAAAAAAATATACATATTAAGTCAACAAAATAAATCATCTGTCTTAGATAAATTTGATGATCATATTTTATATTCTATTATTGTGCATTAGAAAGAAAAAAATATAGGTGGAGACAAATTGATCGACTTTTTGCATCTTTTCATTAGAAATTTTGAGAAAAATGCAGTGTTTCATATAAAATTTATTGAAAATAGTATTGAAAATAAGCTTGATTTGGGTCAAACTTAATTATAGGTTCATGATCTATTTATCTTTTATTGGACCACATAAAAAACTAAGCCCAACGTCTACTTTCTATAAAATTTTAAATCTCTAGAAGGTTATCACCTCTTCAAAGTTTTTAGAAAATTTTATAAAATACATATTTAGATATTAGTGCTGAAAATTCTAGATAATTGATACATAATATTTATATATATAAATGCTAAAATTATTTACCACAATATCTAGAGATTATTGTATAAATTTTTACAGGTCATGATAAGATTTGTGAAAGATTTTTAGCTTTGGAACTTATTAATAACTCCTCCTTCTCCCATTTTATTATAAACCAAGAAAATCTAAGTAAAAATTTAAAATCAAAGCAATACAGAGTGTTTGATATTTATAAGTTTTCTCAAATGTCTCCTAATTTTCTCAAGAATATGGATTTAATCTTTTGGTTTCTTTCAAATTTTTCGGATATCATTTTCTTAAACTAGTACTAAGCACTATCAAAATTTACAAATATCTAACCTTTTTTACAAAACAAAACAAAAGAAATTACAAATATCTTACCTGGCCAAATCTGTAACCATCCTTGGGATTGGAGCTTCGTTTTCCCTATTAGATAAAGCCAGTGGAGGTGGTTGCTGGTCGAATAGATTGAAATATGAATCAACTAGGCCATGCTGGTTCGTCGAGGTTGATGGATAACTCTGTGATCTATATTTCATGAAAAAATATATTGATTAAAAACCTGTAGAAAATGTTACAGACATGCAAAAAATTGTATTTGTGATTGATTAGTTACATACAAAGGTAATGAAGAAAACTGATCTTGAAGATGATATGGTAACTCAAAAGATTGAGTCATCATAGGATGTGCATATGCACTGTTTTCTTCGTCGATTTGTTGACCAGCTTCTCTCTGGTTTATGAATACATTCATCAGAAGTAATTAAAAATACTCGATGGTTAAGAAAATATGAATAAAATGTTTTGTTTACCATTGTAAGATCATTTGGTTCCTGAAAAGGATTCATCGTGTTCTGGTTGAACAAAGATTGCTGATCTGATTGTCCGTTTGTTAAGCTTCTTTGTAAATACCCCTGTGAATTGTATTGCTGCTTAGAAAAAAATAAGATAAGTTTAACTATTAATTTATTATTATTCATAGTTTTTGCCGAAAATAGTCATTATCATTCATGGTTTTACTCTAGCTGGCATAGAGTAAATCTTAATATCTAGCTCATAAATGCATATTTAGAATAAATTAATTTATATACAAATGATCAAGAGAAAAAAGGAAAAATGGAAAATAAGATAGAAAATAGGGACATAAAAGAAAAGAAAAGAAAAGAAAAGAAGGAAAACAAAAATTAAGAAAAAAAATTAAATAAAACTGAAATGTTCAATTTACCGTAGATACATCTGGTTCTTGAAAAGAATCCAACATGTTTTGATTGAATAAAATTTGTTGATCTGATTGTATGTTTGGTAAGTTTTCTTCCAAATACCCATATGAGTTGTATAATAGCTGTTGTTGGTCCTGTTTAGATATAGTGAAAATGAATTTGATTATTATAATTTTTGCATTGTTGGTTTAGTTTTTATATATAATTTTTTATATATATTAAAAAGAAAGAAAGAATTGAAAGTAGCAAACCGTTTCAGGTGGATTTTGCACTATTGTTAATGTCTCTGGAAGTGGGATTAGATCTGGAGATTGCGTATTCATTGATGGATTAGCCTCGCTTGTAGCAGGATCATTTGTTAATCCAACAGTCTCTTCGTTCACATTCACAGTTTCTTCCACTACTTGCGTAATCTCCTTTATATTGCACAAAACCGACACTTAGATTATCATATAAAAATTAAAATACGAAGAACAAATAATTAAAAAATATACCGTCGTTGGAATAAATGGTTCTGGTGACGGGGAAAAGCACAAAGGACTAAATTGCAATAATTGATCGTTGAAGACATCGTCATACAAATCCATATTGACTGTTTTTCCTAGTTAAAAGATCAATAAGTGAGATGTATTGAAAATGAATAGACATGTATGAGATTGATTGACTTGGTAAGAATAAAAATTATGTGTAAATGTTGATGTGGAACATTTGTTGTATACTAATCATCCTACTTAAGCGTATACGCGATCTTTTGAATTGAATCATGAAAAATTAAATCGTCAGCGTCTAGGTAATATTTTGTGGTTTAAAATATTTACAATGAAGTTACATATTATAGTTATGTGTTTTGAAGAATATCGTTGTCCTAGAAAACAAACAACAAAAACAATAGCCAACAAAAAACCTTAGATTATCATATGAAGATTTTTTTTATTCGTTTTGGGTTAATGACAATATAAAAATATAGCGTAAATCATTCCATCCAAAAAGAAACGTTAAATTCATAACTAAAATCCAAAAACATACATTTGAAATAAGTGAATCTATCATAAAAAAAATGATAATAATTATTAATAATAACTTTTTATAAAAAATAACGAAATACCAAACATAAAACCGTAAAAACTAAATATTCATATTCAAAATAAATAGCAACCAAAACATAAATCAAATCTAAGAAGACAGTAACTTTGCGAATAAACTGAAGCAGTGAAGAAAGAAGTTCAAATTGAAGAAATATATGAACTTATATATATTATGTAGAAATCAAATATATAAAAAGTTGTATGTGAAAAATCAATATGGTATACACTCTTTATCTAGAAACAAAAAATCCCCATAAAAGCCTTTTGTTTCTTACAACAATGAATTTTTTTTGTGTGTAGAACTGAATATGCAAAGAAAATGAAATATAAAAGGAGAATTACTGATTGCTACTGGGGAAAGAGACTAGAAGATTCGAAAATTGGAAAAGAGGAAGACATAGGACGACAAGAACACCATATATATACACTACACAATGTGAGAAAGTCTTCTCTTTCCAACGACACGTGGTGAAGTTCATCAAAACTTTTGTATCTTTAAATTTATTTATTTAAAAATGTTTATGGTGAAGAAAACAAAATAAGATTTCACAAATTCAGAAATTCAATAATATACTATAATATTTTTCTAAAAGTAGATATAAATTTATGTAAAAGATATCATACTAATTCAAAAAAATCGTTAAATTTTTAGACGTATAAAACAAAATCATTATTATTATTATTTAGACAAAATAAAATTTATTATAATATTTTAAATATATATGTATATATTTTAGCGGCAGTGTAGTAAGCTAGTTTACAATAGTAATATTTTTTAATAATTATTTTACCGATAAAATATAGTATATTTATCGATATAATATAAAAAATATACTACACTTTCGATATAAAAAATATATTTATTTTTGTTAATGTTTTCATTTAATATTTCTGTCAATGTTTTAATTTCAAGTTATCCTACAATATATAATACAAAAATAACATGACAAGGACTTATTTTTTTTTAATAAAAAAGAGCAACTAATAGTTGCTAAGAGATGATATGTATATCTAAAACTTATTTTTAAGACGTAAAAAATCTTAAGTTTGGAAAAAAATGAGAAGCGATAAAATAATTGATATAATCAATATTTTTGACTTAAACATTGAAACGTTTTTTTGTTTTTATTAAAAAACAAAATAAAATAAATGTTTGTTTTTGTTTTGTTTAGTTTTTTTCTGCCTCAAAAGTGTAATGTTATTTCGGGTAATTTATAAAAAAAGTAAAATAAGATATGTTATGGAAAATGTAAATGGAGAAGTTGACGAAAGAAAATGATTGTTACACGTGTTGTTACTATTGGATTCACCCAATCACCCGCCTCTCGTATCTTCTAACAGCAACTCTTCAGCTGACAAGAGTCCCTACTCCCTAAGATTCTAAATTTAGCTTTTGTATCTAAATATTGCAACCGTTACTCTTGTTAACTCTTTTAACGTTTAAGGGATTATGTCCATATTACCATATTCTCATGTGTTTGTCACAACTTGAAAACTGTAAACCTTTTAAAATTTTGTCATTAGGTAAAAGTGTAAAAGGTAATGAGATTTTTTTTTCCTTTTGTAATTTTGTTTCCCATGACTAATTTTCTTTCCTTTTTATGCGAAATACAACATACTTAGCTGGATTTGAGAAAAATAAATTATAGTAGTTAGGTGTAATTTAGTTAAATCATTGTACTACCTTTTTCATTAGCAGTGTATATTTTTTTTCTTTTTGACAGAAAAATTACCATACAAAAACAAGAAAATTAAAGCAAAAGAAAATCAGAAAAAATCCATATAAAAACAACGGACTTTTTATGTGAGATACAATACACTTAGCTGGACTTGGAAAAACAAAATGTACTAATTAGATGCAGTTTAATTAAATAGCTTTTCTACTTTTTTTCATTAGCACTTTAACAGAGTAGATTTTTTTTTTGACAGAAAGACAAAATTAGCCTAGAAAAAAAAATAGAAAAGTCCATAAAAAGCAACGGACTTTTAATTGTTTTCACAAATAAAAAGTTTTGTTTCAAGCGTAATAATAGTGGGCTAGGAAACTAAATTCACATGCTTAATTTGAAAAACAAATAATTGAACCGAGAATACCCAAATCAAATTAAATCAAACCATACTTCTTATAATTAAGCCTTAAACACAAAACTGCAAAAAAAAAACCTTGAAATCCTCTAAAGAACCACATTTTTTCTCTCTGAAAAAAGAAAAAAAAATCGCTGGGACACTCCAACTCGATCAAAACCACTAGAAATCAAAAAAATTTTGATCAATTTTAAAACCAAAAATATAAAACTGGCTATATTGAAAGAGAGAACATGTTCTTATCGTATAAGATTTGGTCGGATTATGAGTTTTTATTGTCTTTTTTTGTCTATTCTTACATTATGAGTTTTTATTTATGTTTTTACATTATGAGTTTTCGTATAAGATTTGGTCGGATTATGTTTTTGGTTCATGTCTTTTGTTCATACCGATTGGTTTTTGTCTATTCTTACATTATGAGTTTTTATGTATGTTTTTAACTCGATTTTTGATTCATACAATCCCTAACGCTAGTCCACAGACGAGAAATGGTGACAGTGTCTCATTTTGTTCTGAAATTATGTTACCTAAGTATTAACAAAACGCTAATTCATTGATAATGTAGTTGAATTGCTGGTTTAGAAGCTTATATATCTAGTCTGCATCTACCATCATCAGATAGTATTATATGGTTAGCACATATTCTCTCCTCGAAGTTTTAGTCATTGGTTGTGCCAAAATTGCTATACAAGCAATATCTTCTTGTTATTCATCATCATCATCACCACATATTTTCTTCAGTTTTTGCCACACAAAAAAAAATGACCTTTAGATTGTTCTAAAGAACTTGTGGATCTTTTACGGTCAAATACTTAAACTTGAGACTCTCATAAAAATGATGATAATCAAATATAATCATAAGAGTATTTCAAATTATATATCGTATAAACCAAGACATTATTATGATCATTCTATTAAAACTAAATACTACTCCTATAAATATCATCATAATCACTAACTATTTAGGATCATCCACTAAACTAGATTCTCAACCAGTCAATTCAATTTATCAAACGAGGTTAGATGACATGTGCAAATTTTCTTGTAGATTATCTAATCAAATTATGACTGACCTTGATATTAAGTACAATGGGTAAAAGTACTTATCTCAATAAGAAAATTGCATCGAAGATCGGAGACCAAAAACCTGATATGGAGATGGTCTTAGAAATGATTTATGTTTTTACAGTAGATTATAATCACGTATAATATTTCGTCTTTTATAAAGAACATATAGAACCCTGAATTGTTCACAAATTTGATCACGGATACATGACCATTACATTAGTAAACATCAACATTTAGATAAAATAAAAAAATAAAAACATAAAAGAAAAAAGATTCCCTCAACTAATTGGTAAACCAAAAAAAGAAAAAAAAAGAAAAGAGATTTGAGATTTGAAAAAAAGCATATTACCATAAAATATTTTATTCTGATATTTATTTCCTTAATAAATTATATATGATAATTATTTGAAAATCTCCACATAATCAATTAATTCACTCAATAAAATTACATATATTTATGTGCAAATTTCGAGTTAAAAACTAGTAAATATCAACATTTAGATAAAATAAAAAATAAAAACAGAAAAGAAAAGAGATTCCCTCAATTAATTGGTAACCTAAACAAGAAAAAAAAGAGATTTGAGATTTGAAACAAAAAGCATATTACCATAAAATATTTTATTATGATATTTATTTCCACATAATCAATTAATTCACTCAATAAAATTATATATTTATGTGCAAATTTCAAGTTAAAAACGACTTTGTGCAAAAAAATATCGTTTTTTTTTCAATGCAGGAACCAATATTCAATATAATAGATTAAAGACATCGTGCAGAAAATAGTGCAAATTTAATTTTATAAAATCCGTGCAAGAATAGAACAATTTTCATTTTAAAACTTTAATTAATTAAAGATTAAAAATATTGCTTTATAATATTGATGTCACATCATTTAAACTCAAATTCATTGTGCAAATTATGCATATAAATAATTATAACAAAACAAATATGTGACAAGGTGAATCTATTATAATATTGATAAATAATATTTCAATTATCAATAGGTATGTGGATCTATAATTACAAACCATGAGTTGATAAAAAACGTGGTTCTAGTATCGATAAGTAATACTTCAATTAAGTATCGATATAATTAAATACGTTCTTACGAAACATGAATCGATAATAAATATAGTTCGAACTAGGATTAAATAATCATAACGAATATCATACGAGTATGAGTCTGGATACATGTTAGCTCAGACGACTAGGGTTTCGTGCTGATAACCTGTTGTAAATAAAGAGAAAAAAAATATTGTGTATATATTTCAATAGGTAAGAGGTAATTTATATAGGAATACATTGAGAGGTTGTTAACCTAATGTATAATGAGCCTTATAATGGACATCTATATATTATTCATAACAGTTTTATCATTAAAAAATTAGTTTTTAGAATAGATGTGATAATCCTTAAAAGGATTTTTCATTAGTATATCTTTGTGGAGAGTTATTTTCATAAAAACTTATTTGAGGATTTTAAAACCGATCCACTGATATGTTAGGGCTTTTTTAATTAAATTTGAACTGATGAAAGAACAAATGACTTTCAACTACTGAATGAAGATTCCTTGTCCACTCGTGCAGAGCCAAGGCAGGACCAGTCGAACGCAGGAGTTGCATAGGGACCATTGAGTAAGCCATCAGCTATCTTCTGGTGTGTGGCTTCGGTTAAATGATAACCATCCCAATTAACATACTCAGACGGATTTTGGCAATACCCAACTCCTTTGTTTCCACACTCTTCACCAATAGTGAAGTTGTATTGACCTCCGACTCCACAACAAGCATCCAAAGGTCTGTTCTTAAACCCTAAAAAAAGGTCCATAAAAACATCAGTTAAAGAATCAAACCGTGAGGCTTAAGGACAGAGTAGTAAAGGCGCACGGACCGTATTTGGCTGGTTCTTGGAAAAATCGGTACATGGAGTTGTAGTAGTCGGCGTAAATGATGTTGACATGAGGGTAGAGTTTCCGAAGTCGTTTGAGTTCTGTCTTGAGCTGTTCATCATGGTACTTTCCGAATTCATTTAGCCATGGAAGGCAACCTGTTAAAGGATCGTATTCTTCTTCTTTTGGGGTCTGAAATAGAGTAAGACAGGCTGGGGAACATCCACCTGGAAAGCTTCCAGGAACCAGAAATGTTTTGCCTCCCAAACCGATCAAATCCTGTAGATTTGTTGCTTCATTTATTGAATCATAAAACAAACATTTGATTTCGTGGGTTGATAAAAGGATCTGTTACCACAACTGCGGAAGAAATAGCTTTGATGATTAGAGGAACAAGCTCTTTGATCTCATTGAGATGTTTGCCTTCGAAGAACGGGTAATTGTAGTCGTTCCCTCCAATCTCTCCCATTAGAATCAGCGAGTCTCCAAGCATCTCTCTGCAATCTGAAGCCGAAAAAACTAAAGCCATTAGAAGTGAGGTCGGATTCATCATTATAGATATCGAAAGAGAACAAGGCTACAAGTTTCTAACCACGAGAAGACGAGGCACAGAGGTTAGGTAAAATCTGCTTGAAAATGTTTAGTTGAACACTTAAACTAACATTGGTAAAATCAGATTCAATTCCTTTCTCCCTAAGAAACGCACGATCCAAAGCGGTTGCTCCATACACCGCGAAATTGATCCCTTGCTCAAAGCTCACGTTTTGGGAACCAAAGTAAGGCGGTACATACGGTAGTCCCAAGAATTCGGCTGTTACATAAGCCAAAAATGAAAACAACATTACAAAAACTCAAGAGGAAGTAGGGTTTCATAACTTGCTGTACAAGCAAGAAAGACCTAAAGCAGAGGATATCGAATGTCTAGTAGATGAGAATTAGGTACCGATGAAATCGATGATGAGGCGGCCGTCGGAGTTACGTCCCGTGGGAGCATGGAAGAAGGTTTCTCCGTAAGGAAGAAAGGCGGCTTGAGGAGGATGATTGACGTCGGAGAGACGGATATAATTTCCGGTGTCGGCAATGGAATCACCGAAGCTGATGATCGATTTATAATGCTGACACTGTGGTTTTGATGAGGCAACGATGTTGGTGGAGAAAAGGAAAAGCAGAAAGCTCAAGATGAGCTTCTTCAGTGGAGAAGCCATGGGAAGAGACGAGTCATCGTCATCTCTGTTACTCAATCTTTATAGTCTGTTTCGACCACTAGACAATGCATCAATTATTGGATCTTATCTGTTACTCCATAAAGACAGCTAAATTCATGCATCGATACACATGCTCTAATCTCTGCCATACTTTCCAAACTCAGCCCTTAAAGATAATCTAGTTCCTTAATATCTTTACTTTGACTGGATTAATTTTATAAATTCCAAGACCATCGATAATATTCTAGTTAAAGCTTAAAACATCATCTGACATTTTCTCTAGATTTTATAATATACTAACTATGTGTGAGTTTCCGAGACGTCGGGAATGTGCAATATTTCCCCAAACGTACCAAAGTTACATAATAGTCTAGTTAAAGTAATAAAGCATAAAAAATCATCTGACATTTTCATAAAATTTATTAGTATTAGTATTAGTATTAACTATCCACGTGATATTTTTTATAGTTTTCATATCAACCACACAAATAAAATAATATTCGAAATGATTGTCCAATCCGGAGTAGAGGAGATCTTTTGTTAATAGTCAACAATACTATATTAATTGTGCAAAAACATTGCCGTATCAGCAACCTGTTCTTGTTAATCATCATCATCAGTCCATCACGACATGTTTATAACTTAAATTTTTCTTTTTACAACAAATGGATTCTAACTGCTGAGAGAATATTCTTTATCCACTGATGCAGAGTCAGGGCAGGACCAGTCGAAAGCAGGAACTGCATAGGGACCATTGAGTAAACCGTGAGCCATTTTGCGGTATGTTGCTTCGGTTAAATGATAACCGTCCCAATTTACATACTCAGAAGGATTTTGACAATAGCTAACTCCTTTGTATCCACACTCTTCATTGATAGTGAAGTTGTATTTACCTCCAACTCCACAACAAGCAGCCAAAGGTCTGGTCTTAAACCCTAAAAAATGATCCATAAAGACATCAGTTAAGGAACGATCCAACCGTGAGGGTCAAGGACGGTGATTTAAAGGTGCACGTACGGACCGTATTTGGTTGGTTCTTGGAAAAACGGGTACATGGAGTTGTAGTAGTCGGCGTAAATGATGTTGACATGAGGGTATAGTTTTTGAAGTCGTTTGAGTTCTGTCTTAAGCTGTTCATTATGGTGCTCTCCAAATTCGTTGAGCCGTGGGAGACAACCTGTAAAAGGATCGTGTTCTTCTTCTTCCGCATTCTGAAAGAGAGTAAGATACGACGCAGAACATCCTATTGGGAAGTTTCCTGGTACCAAAAAGGTTTTGCCTCCCAAATCGATCAAATCCTGTATAGTTTTGTTGCCTAGGTTGTTAAAAAAATCTAAACACACATGTCGGAGAGAAAAGTAAAGATTTGTTACCACAAGTGCGGAAGAAATAGCTTTGATGATTAGAGGAACAAGCTCTTTGATCTCATTGATACTTTTGCCTTCGAAGAAAGGGTAATTATAGTCGTTGCCTCCAATCTCTCCCATGAGTATCAAAGAGTCTCCAAGCATCTCTCTGCAATCTAATCCCGAAAAATGTAAAACAATTAAAGAAGCCATCTGGATTCATCATATCATATATATCAAATATATAAGAGAAGAAGACTAAGTTTCTAACCACGAGAAGATGAGGCACAAAGGTTAGGTAAAATCTGCTTGAAGGTGTTAAGCTGAACACTTAAACTAACATTGGTGAAATCAGATTCAATTCCTTTTTCCATAAGAAATGAACGATCCAAAGCGGTTGCTCCATACACTGCGAAATTGATCCCTTGCTCGAAGCTAACATTTTGATATCCGAAATAAGGTGGTACGTATGGTAGTCCCAAGAATTCAGCTGTTACGTAAACCATACGCAGAGAACATTACAAAAACTCAGAAGCAAGTAAAGTTATTAACTTGCTGTTCAAGCAAGAAAGACCCGCAAAGTAGTTAGTGGTACAATGGTTCTGAGAGTACACATGGTCATTGTTAGGTCAACATTGTTTGAGAGGAGCGATTTTTGTCTGAAGTATGATATTACCAACAGTTGGCTACATGTATCAGATGACATTATGGACCAACTGCTCATAACTTCAATAAAAAACAAGTACAAAAAAGCAGGAAATTAAACCTAAAGCAGAGGAAAAAAAATAGTTTTGCCTAAATCTATAATAGAATTAGAAAGAGAGGGAACAAAGTAGGTACCGATGAAATCTATGATGAGACGGCCGTCTGAATAACGGCCAGAGGGAGGATGGAAGAAGGTTTCGCCGTAAGGTAAAAATGCAGCTTGAGGAAGATGATTGACGTCGGAGAGATGGACAAAGTTTCCGGTATCGGCGATGGAATCACCGAAGCTGATGATTGATTTATAACGCACACACGGTGGTTCTGATGAGGCAACGACGATGGTGGAGGATAAGAGAAGCAAAAAGCTTGAGATGAGCTTCTTCAATGGAGAAGCCATGGGAGAGTCGTCGTCGTTGTCTCTGTCACTCAAATTTTTCTACTCTTTTTTATATTATCTCGATAAGAAAGAGTAAACTGGCGGAAATGGATCGTGTTTATTGGTTGAAAATGAAGTAACTTCAGAAATGTTCAGACAAGTTGCAAGCTCCACTACAAAAGATGGATTCCTTACACAACACATGTATATAATATACTTCGAGATTCTCTCTCATTTTGTTTTCTTTTTTCCGATAAAAAGATGGATTCCTTACACGATACATGTATATAATATTTAAATGAGTAAAAAAAAGTAAAATGATTATGGAGATGTTTGACGCACCCAATAGTTTCCACGAGATCCTTCTGACTCTAATAAACATTTTCCTGAGAGAATTTGATATATATAATTAATGTTTTATATATAGATTGGATTTTGAAATTTTGCATAGAATTCGAATCATTCTACTGCGATTTTAATTATGGATGGATATTTATAGATGTTTTAGTTGTAAATAAATTCAAATTTATATGAGTTTTGTAGGTTTACTTTCGACTTCGGTTTAAGATGCCAACAACTAAAAAAATATTCTTCAGTAGTGATGGGATTGGAGGGCTCCTCAAAGGTCAAAACCCATATTACGTCCCGTAGCCAACAACAATACGTCCCAACAGATGGAAGAAACTTTGTGGATATAACTAAATAGTGTCATTGAGATTAACAAAAGCTTTGTCTGCGGTGCATTGAAAACCAACGTGTTCCTTTTCTAGACTTTGGTTTGTGTGCCAAACTGATCTCTCTTTTGGGTTCACTTTATTGTTATTGTTTCATCACTTTAAAATTTCATCACCTTATTCATGCCGTATTAGTATGCCTATCTTTTAGCAAATACTCTACAAATTTGTTTTATAAGAAATCTCATGTTTGATTGTGATTCCATATAAAATTTTAATCTTATTAATAAAAATAAAATAGATATGACATATTGAACATTTTTCTAGCATAAAAAATACTTGACAGTACTGATCTAGCCAAATTTATATTAAAAACAAAAGCTAATCAATAAAATTTAATTTTTATTTATTTTTTAATCGGCAATCAATATTTTTTTCGGATCGGGGATTTGAATAGATGAAATCAATTTTTATACGTATTAAAAATTCTCAAATAGCTCACTCTTTTTCAACTAAGACTTGATCCAAAATATAGTGATCAAAATATTATTTACAACACTTGTGAAAGCAAGCAGAAAAAGAAAAACCTAACTTTCTTTTTTTTGGTAAAATAAGAAAAACCTAACTTGTGGAGGAGAAAAAACAGTGAAGACAAGTATGATTGACTATAGTCTAACAATATATCCACTAATTTTTTTAATAGATGCGTACAAAACTTGACCATAAAATGAAATGATTTGGTAATGGTAACGGGTGAGAAATTTAATAAATTGTTTGAAAATGTTGTAGTTGAGGCAGTATGGTCATGGAACTTGACTGTTTGGTAGTTGATTGGATTCATGAGCTGTCCTCAAGGCATTGATTTTGCCTTTTCTTTGATTTATAAATTTGACCCCATAACTTTATCTTGTCAGTTACAAAGACCCCATACATCATTAGCACAACACCAAATCAAACTCCAATTTTATTATCAGGCATGGCGACATTTGAAATTACCGAAATAGCCCTTGTTCGTCCTTCTCACCAACCTCACTTCAACGACCAAACACTCTCTCTCTCTCATCTCGATAACGATAACAACCTCCACGTCAGCTTCCGTTACCTCCGCGTCTACTCCTCTTCTTCCTCCGTCACCGGAAAAACACCTTCCGCCGTCGTCTCCGCCTCACTCGCCGCCGCTTTAGTCCACTATTACCCACTAGCCGGGTCTCTCCGCCGCTCCGAGCCCGACAACCGCTTCGAACTATACTGCGGCGCCGGCCAAAGCGTCCCTCTGGTCAAAGCTTCCGTTAACTGCACGCTCGAGTCCGTCGGGTATTTGGATGGACCCGATCCAGGTTTCGTCGAGAGGTTGGTACCGGATCCGACCCGGGAGGAAGGGATGCTCAACCCATGTACCCTCCAGATCACGACGTTTCAGTGCGGTGGTTGGGTTCTAGGAGCTTCCATTCACCACGCGATCTGCGACGGGTTAGGTTCGAGTCTGTTCTTCAACGCCATGGCTGAATTAGCTCGCGGAGCTACTCAGATTTCGATCGAACCGGTTTGGGACAGAGAACATCTGCTTGGTCCAAGAGAGAAGCCTTGGGTTGGAGCTCCGGTTCGTGACTTCTTGAGCCTCGATAAAGAGTTTGATCCATACGGACAAGCCATTGGAGCCGTCAAAAGAGAGTGCTTCCTCGTGACCGACGAGTCTTTGGACCGTTTCAAGGCTTTGTTACTCGAGAAATCGGGTCTGAATTTCACCACATTCGAAGCTCTTGGTGCTTACATTTGGCGTGCCAAGTAAGTTATCCTTTCTGCACAATCATTTCGATGTTAACTCTTATCAAGTTTGATCTGAAACAAGAAAATTTTGAATAATCAGGGTGAGAGCTGCGAAATTTGGGGAAGAGGAGAATGTGAAGTATGTGTATTCGATAAATATAAGGAGACTGATGAATCCACCTTTGCCTAAAGGCTACTGGGGAAATGGTTGTGTACCAATGTATGCTCAGCTCAAAGCTGGAGAACTCATGGAGCAACCGATTTGGAAAACTGCAGAGCTCATAAAACAGAGCAAATCCAATGCGAGTGATGAATACGTGCGATCCTTTATCGACTTCCAGGAGCTGCACCACAAAGATGGAATCAATGCTGGTTCAGGTAGATAAATATCATGATTTGTTTTGGAAACTGAGGAAAAATCAAAACAAAGTTTCATGCTTTTTGGGATTGTATAAAACAGGAGTGACTGGATTCACGGACTGGCGATATTTGGGGCATTCAACGGTGGATTTCGGATGGGGAGGACCTGTGACGGTTTTGCCATTATCAAACAAGTTGCTTGGAAGCATGGAACCATGTTTTTTCTTGCCATATTCTGCTGATACTGCCGCTGGAAGCAAGACGGACAGTGGTTTCAAGGTTTTAGTGAATCTACGCGAATCTGCAATGCCCGAGTTCAAAGTGGCCATGGATAAGTTCCACAAGGGTGATCTTGTGCTCTCTTGATCACCGACAAAGCGACCGCTATAAACGCACAATAAAACAGAAACACAAAGACAAAAGATAATCAACCACTTGTATAACTTTTTGGTTTCATCCCAGAACTATGTTTTCGAGCTCACTGTATTTGAATTGAAGAGCATGAATGAGAAAAGCCTTACTGAATGTTTCATAATTATCACTTCAAAATAAATTCATTGAGCTTTCTCGGCACTGATCCAACTACGACCAATATTTTTAGGTATCTTTCTAGCTTTCATCACATCTCGAATCTCGCTCACGTGTTCCCATTTACCAGCAGAAGCTAAAACATTGGATAATGCTATATAAGCTCCAGGTCTTTTGTCAGCATTCCGTTTGAAAAGCTCATTAGCAGCTATGCTTGCGAGGTCCACATTACCGTGCAGTTGACAAGAGCTGAGAAGAGCAGCCCAAACATCTGAGGTAGGCCTTTCCGGCAATGCCTTAACAAATACCAAAGCTTTATTCAAGTCTCCAGCGCGTCCCATGAGATCAACCATGCATGCATAGTGTTCCATCTTTGGCTTCATAGAATAATCTCTCTGCATGCTCTCGAAGATCTCATAGCCTTTCTCAACTAACCCAGCATGTGAACAGGCAGACAGAGCTCCGAGAAAGGTTACATAATTAGGTGCTATATGGACTTCCTTCATCTTAGTGAAGAGTTCGAGTGCTTCCTCGGGGTTTCCGTTCTTTCCATATCCATCAATCATCGAAGTCCACGAAAACACGTTTTTCTCTTGCATTTGGTCAAAGACTCTTCTTGCGTCATCTATTCCTCCGCATTTGGCATACATATCTAACAAAGAGCTCCCCATTTTAATATGCGTATAGACTCCACTCTTCATAATCTGAGCGTGCACTTGCTGACCAACTTCATGGGCTGTCAAAACCGAACAGGCTCCAATCACGCTAGCAAAAGACGAAATATTTGGATGGAAACCGGCTCGTTGCATCCAAATGTACATGTCAACTGCTTTCTTAGCAGTTTCAGCTAACCTGCTTAAACCTTCCACCATAGCATTGTAAACTACAATATCCTTCACCCTGGCCGTATTGAAAATCTCTTCAGCATCCTCCACAAAACCTTGATTCATGTAACCTGAGATCATCGAGGTAGAACAAACGACATTCTCATCTTTCATCGTTTCGAACACAGTCCTTGCACACTCCAGCTTCCCACTCTTCACATAAGCATCCACAAGTGCAGTAACTAACACATCATCTAGTTCAACGTCGCATTTTAAAATCCGGGCATGGACCAGCCTGCATAAGCTACGCGGTTTTATCATAGCCGAGCCAAGACTACTAGATGCCTTTAGAACCATGGAAATAGTGTACCCATCTGCCTTTTCCCCAGAGTATGCCATCTGTTGAACTAGGAGAAGAAGTTCATTTACCAATCCATGCTTCAGGTACCCACTAATCATGTAGTTGTAAGCCGACAATGTTGGCTTGGGTAATTCGTCGAACACTTGGCGTGCATAACTCAGGCATCCACATTTCAAATGCAGGATGAGTAGTTTGATGGATATGTTCAAATCTGGTCTAAACGCAGTTTTGATGATATCGGCGTGAATCTTCTTCCCAGCTTTTGGGGACGGAGAATTGATGTGTTCTTGAAGAGCTCCCGCAATGCTTACCGTAGGTGAGAGAGAAGAAACGTCCTGTTTTAACGAGAAAGTTGCGTAGTGGCTCGACGGGAAAATTCGCAGTGAGAGCGATGCGACTCGAAAGATTCTCATGTTTACATTAGCTGATCTGAGTTGTGATAAAGATCCATCCTTTTCCGGTAATTACAGTGGTATTGTCTACAATTGTTGGTGATGGAGAAGAATTTGTTTTTGTTTAAAACTATAGTAGGCTTTGGTTAATATTTGAATTGTAGAGAAAGTAAAGCTTTAGCCATTAACTTTTAAACTTCAGCTTCTTTATAAACAAGAAAAGTAATACATTTACACAAATGAGGATCTGATAAGTTCACCCCTCAAGATTCTCAAATCAGATGTTTATCAAAATGTTAGCCAAAAAAACAATGAGCAGCAGAACTCAGAACTCCAGCTTTTGGAATAAGTTAAAAATTGTCAAAGTCATCCAAAATACAAGAGAATGTAGTAAAAATTCCCAAAACAGAAGCTTGAGCAATAGCATTCAGGTAAAGTTCATTAGCCTACGCAGTGCTCCATGTCACGTTTGAACGCAAATGTCTGTTGAACAATCTTTTGCTGATCACTTTAAGCTGTGATATCATTCAGCACAGAACATCTGCCAAAGAGCATCTAGATGTACAGTGACAATCAAGAAGCATAACCATGATTAAGTTTTTCAACCGATAGAATTAGATCCACAAAGTACCTTTGCTTTCACATCCGGTGACTCATATTTGCTGCACCGAAACAACTTTTTTTAACGCTTCCATGTTCTCCAAAACGAGAACTGTATGATTCTAGTGGTATGATTCTTGCTTTGGGTGCC
>AFAN01000336.1:0-23639 GCA_000218505.1 Schrenkiella parvula | reverse complement strand
TGGACTATTTACTAGAGATCTTGCGAGAGTCTTGATTTATAATAATAATAACTATTCCATGGGAGTCCATTGTAAATCTGGAGATAAAGATATAGGTTTCCGCAATCTTAACAAGGATGAATTATATGAATGGAGTTTTCGGGTTGGCTTTCAGAAGACTACACTCTTTTTCTGTGGATTTAGTCATGGAAAAATTAAAAAAGAAGTGTTTGATATTTACGATGCGATTAGAGATGCTGAAAGATGTCATAATTGCACATGGAGAGCTGTTAAAAATGGTATTTATGGATATAGCGAAAATCCAAAACCAGCATCATTGTTTTATAAATGGTTACAGTAATACGAAAATGAGTTATTTAAGAACAAAATGTAAACGCTCTTATATTATTTAACTAATAAAATATAATTTTACTCACTCCTTTTCAGTTATCTAAACGTTAGAAAACCACTGTGCAATTTTACTTTTGTTCTAGCAATAATCTAGCGTCAAATAATAGAAAACCGGATTTCATATTTTTCATTTTTCGCTGAAAATTTTGTGAAAACTAAAAACAATGAGTATCCATTGAGTGTATTCTTTATCTACAGCAGCATAAATAAATATAAAATGTTGATTTTATGTGTTAATAGGTTTTTAAACCATGTTATGTGTAAGTTTGTCCTAATATATATATTCTGTTTTGTATGAATATTTTGTGAAAGTCAAGATTTGAGATATGTTTATATTTTTATTTTGGTGAGACATTATATAATTTTTATATTAAATATAAAATATTATATAAAAATAAAAGTTACACAACTTATCTTATTAAATAAAGCTTAGTTGCTCAAAGTTGTGTATTTTTTATATAACTTTTATTTTTATACGTGTTAAACTCGAAGATCTTTGCTCTTTTATGATAGTAACTACAGTATAGTTTTATTTTTAAAATATTTTGGTTGTGATGTAAGAAAATATAATTATTATAATGTTGTCTTTTTAGGATTAATAATTTGTTGCATAATTTCCTTTTAACATACTTTTTAACAGATTTATTTTTCTTTATCCGTTTACTGTAAAACATATTTTTCATAGAATTTTTCATTTTATAAGTATTGATTTTGTTACATATTACATTATTTAACCCATATCAAAAAAAATAATCATTTTACTGACACTCTCGTGAATATGTTAATTACTAATTTTAAGAATCCGTATTTTACATAATAAAATATTATTTAAAACTAAATATAATTGATCAAAAATTTTTTAATGAATCCTTGAAAAATACAATCAAAATTCTAAAATTTAAAGTTCTTAAATAATTTATGTTAATTTATTTTTGTAAGATATAGTCAGACATAATTACAAAATATTCTTTATTTCGTCTAATTTTTTTATTTTAAAAATACATTTGTTATAGAATATATTAAATATTTTCATATCTTTCGTTATTTTCTGATTATTTATTTGCTATATAAGTTTCTTTTTCTATATTATATTTTACAGATTTTTCCTTTTTTAATTATGTATTTGTAAAATATTTTTCTTTCTTTTCTATTTTCCTTTTGATTTGTAATTATTAATATGATCACATATTTATACTTTTGACAAATATTAGTTATGTTTTTAAAATCCAGTATCTTACGAATATCTCATTTGAGAGCTCTTGGTCTTAACTTTCCTTGATCCAAGTAGACATAGTCTAATGATCCAAGTTTCTTCATCTGCTTATATATATGTTTCTTGGCTAACCACGTCTTCTCCATGATAGTTATGTTCATACTTCAGCTATTTTATTTTGTTCAGGAGTGTAAGTACAAGTCATGTATCTAGCAATAACATGTTTCTTACAAAACTCATCAAACATGTGATTGCAAAATTCTAGACCATTGTCAATTCTTAAGCATTTTACCTTTATGTCCACCTGATTTTCAACAAGAGGTTTCCATTCACATAACTTAGCAAATGTCTCATCTTTTGTTTTAAGAAACCATAATTACACCTTTCTAGAGTGGTCATCTATAAACGAGAGAAAATATTGATTATCTGATATCGAAGATTGCACATTTGAAGAATCCCAAAGATCTGCATAAACACACTTAAGACATTTGTATTATCATGCTTAACAGTCTCAAAACTAACTTTCTTTGACTTACCCAAGATGCAATGCTCACATAAAATCTCTTTACCAACATGTTTCTTCTTGAGAATGTCATCTCTTACCAGTACTTGCATATTTATGTGACTCATGTGTCCCAGTTTACTATGCCGTAGAGAAACTTGACTTTTGAGACAATTTTTTTGACACACTTCCTCAGTGATTGTCTTACCATCCATGATCTATCATCAATTCTTCATGAATGCCTTCACGGAAAATTATGGAAACCAATCTTACTTTTCACATGAGTGAAAAAGTTTCAGTTGTGCAATGTTTCTACATAAAAAAGGTTTCTGTAAAGTGATGGCAGATACCTAATATTATGCATGACCTTTACTGATCCACCTTGAATATACAGTATGATTGTACCAACACCTAACGTCACAACTATATGGAAATCACCAAGAAGCATCTTACTTGATCCTTTTCCATTTAAAAATTTTAATCTAGTCTCTTCCTGAGGTCATGTGATGAGTGCATCCAGAGTCTATAACCCAATTATCATGTGAGTCTATAAACCAGTTATCAGCTCATACATTTAAAGCATCCATAGTTTCAATTTGACCAATGGAAACTGCAGCTTAACCCGTATAGTCACTTTCCATCCTTCTCTTCCTGGTATAGTTGTCCTTTCTAACATGCCCCTCTTTTCAAACAGTTATAGCATGTCTCTTGCCCTATCATCTTTCTCCAGCTTAACTGGATTAAGAGTTACCTTCATTTTTTTTTTTTGCAGAACAATCTTCTTCTGCATCTTCCATAAGTTTATTTCCTTCCTCTTTCGTCAGTGGAACCTTAATCTCAAAGTTATCTAAGACAATAACCTCTTTCAATCCAGATATACCAAAGTGCGCCATCATCCGAATTGTTCATATCGAATTACTCCACCGCGGCTCGAGTCATCATCATAACAGCCATGGAATCATCCAAACCTTAGACTCCAATACACTTCTTATACCCAAAATCAGATCCCATATCTATCAATGGTTCACAAGATAAGAATCAATTGTCTGTCTTATACTAATTAGCTCTATCAGACATCTCTTTATGTCACAAGGTTTTACACTAACCAAGTTAACCGAAATCAATCTAATCATTTAACCAAACCACAAACCGGGTGATGACTATGTAACTAAACCTTATAATTCTAATAGTCATTTTCCACTCTCTTCTTGATTTTAGACCATTATATGCATAAAAAAGTAAATGAACAGTTAGATAGATTTTTTTTATTAAAAATGTTCTTTATTTTGTTGAAATATTATTTGTATGCGAAATTTTATTTTTTTAGCTAAGTACATATTTGAAAAATAAAACAAAACGAAAAATCATCTAATGAGGATGAGTTGGGGGCTTGCAATGGGGCTTGCAAGGGGGCTTCTTTGGAATTCCATATTGGGGTCCTCTTTTGGAGTAGCTTCCCTTCACTTTCGCTTTTATTTGGATAAAAATTTCATTCCCTCTATCTTCTTCTTCTTCTCCATTCCCTAATTGATAATTTACAAAAATAATAAAAAAGCATGAGAGCCTTACAATATTTCATAAAAAAAAGGAAGTAGGCATCAAATAAATATTTTCACATCCAATTGGTATGGATATGATCTAACTAAACCTAAAAATTATCTAAATCCCATCGATGTTAATCGTTTTGGATTTATAAGAAACAATCGCTTTAAACAATAAATAAATGTTTTGACTTACCAAGCTTTCGATGCTTTCTTTCTTTGGTGGATATTTCTTCTATCTGTCCGAAGAAGAGAAGAGAGAAAAAGAGCAAAGCTACGATGAGAATGACGAAAAATGGTGGTGCCTTTACTTTCATTGGATCTCTTTTTCTTCTGCAAAAAAAATATGTCCAATCTATTTTTTTATAGCTAAAACTATCCACCAACCAAACTTGCTTTCACACTATATAGTCCTTTTTTGTTCAATTCACACTATATTGTCTATATTTTTGAAAAATATATACTCTGGAACCTAGTATTGAAACAAAGTCATAGTTGCCCTCACCAAAACGTTAGGCTTTGATACCACTCCGTATAGCCAAATTCAGATTTTCAATCATGGATTAAAGACCATATCCACAGGTCTCCCGTCTTTCAAATAAGGCATATCTTGTCTAGGCAAAAAAATTGAAATGATACATTTATTTCCATGTTTTCTGGCATGTTCAGGGTGTTCAAAATTCTATCATTTATTTATGATTTGATTTCTCGCGCACTGTTCCATAAAATTAAATCCTTAGAATTTCATTTAATTAGGTAGATCAAAATATTTGATTTTATTGCTCCTTACTTAGGTCAACGCATCAACTCAAATTGTTTCTTCCTTACTATTAGTTTATTAATAATTAATTGAATTTAAATCATGAATTGTCGGATGACTCACGCTAAACCTTATTGACCTATTAATAACTCAAGATAAGAATCAACGCTTTCTCTTTCTCTTTCTCATTTGGATTTGTGTAAAAAAACAAGAGAAGCAAAAGCGATAAAGAAAAGAAAAAGAAAATCACACACACAGATTTGTTCATTCGGTGTTTACTTCCGATATGATAAGCTACTCATTGGAGATAGAATCATTCCAACAAATTCACTAGTAACGGAGAAGATTGAGATCTACACAACTGATAGTCTTGAAGAAGAAAGAGATCAATAGAGCTCACATATGTGATAATTTTCTCGGAAACTAATTAGCCCTATCGGATGTCTCTTTTATAATATTAAAGGTTTACATGAACTAAGTTAACCGGAATCAATCTAATCATTGAACCAAACCACAAAACCGGATGATGACTAAATGATTAAACCTTCTAATTCTGATAGAGCTTTTTTGCCTGTCTTCTTTTTAGTTTAGACCATTATACAACATAAAAAGTAGATACCGTGTAAAAAAGTAAATGAGCATTAGAGGACAAGTCGTCTAGTGAGGATAAGTCGGGGGCTTGCAAGGGGCTTTCTTTGGAGAAACTCTTTTATAAGGTTCCTTTTTTGGGGTCCTCTTGTGGAGTAGCTTCGCTTCACTTTCGCTTTTATTTGGACAACAATATCATTCCCTAATTGACAATTTACAGAAAGAATAAAAGCATGACAACCGTTACAATACTTCATAAAAAGGAAGTAAGCCTCAAATAAACATTTTCACATTCGATTGGTATGGATATGATCTAACTAAACCTAAAACAATCGCTTTAAACAATAGATAAATGTTTTGACTCACCAAGCTTTCGATGCTTTGTTTGTGTAGTAGATATTGCTTCTATCTGTCCGGCGAAGAGAAGAGACAAAAAGAGCAAAGTTACGATGAGAATGACGAATAACGATGGTGTCTTTACTGTCATTGGATCTCTCTTTCTTGTGCAAAAAACACGTAACATGTCCAAACGTATAATTTTTGTAACAGTTTCATTTTGCTGAAATTTTGATAGGCGGCTAATATTGTGTACTAATCTTTGTTTTAGCCATGTATTAGGTTATGTTAATAAAAACAGTCGACAAAAAAAGGTATTGAACAAGTTGAGGATAGATATCTTAACATGGAATTATATTATACTTTATAATATGATGAAATCAATATTGTCTGTTGATAGATAACAGAAAACAAAACAAAAGAAATAATTTTTTTTTAAAAAGTATACATTGTTGACCAAAAAAAAATTACTTGGTAAACATATGTCATCTTTTTTTTGTGTGTGCAAAAACGTATGTAGTTTAGATCCAACCCTTTATCTATTGATTGGGAGAGGAATATGTCCTACGCGTGGATTTTGTTTTATGTTGTGTAATAAGTACTATTGTTCTTTTCACCGAACGATATGTATTTTGATAAATATATAGTAGCTGATAGTTTGTTACAAAAGACCACACTTTTCATTTCGTTTTCTAGAAAAATGGTTTTGGCCAAAAGTATTATAATTCTTACGAATCGATACTAAGCAAGCAAAAAAGAGTTGGTTACGAACTTCACAGTATGATAATTAGTGAGATAATTAGTGAGGATCTGTATACTAAATCGGAACTGTTTACTAAACGAGAATGATAAAGTAGAGACCAGGATCTTAGAGACCTTCCTCAGCGCCTAGTTTGCTCATTGGCACCACTTTGTGAGTCTGCTTACTGTCAACACCTTCTGAGCCTCCGCTAGTATTATTATTGTCAACACGTTGTGAACTTCCGCGCGCTAGTATATCCAACACAAGACCTGCCATATTGAAGATACACTAGCAAATATGTGAAGATTATGGTAACTTGGAGAAAAAGAAGAGGAATTTTGAGCATCGATGGGACTAACAACAAAGCTTTTAACCATGATATAATGTTAATCATGGTCTTTATTTTGGGACTACTTTGGCGTTAGAAAGCGGCTACTGCCTCATTCAAATAAGCAATGAGCCACGGTCTTCACCAAAGACATTCGTCTGCTTATGCTCAAAATGAAAACTTGCTCAATCAGCTGCTTCAAACGCGATTCTAATTTTGAACCTGCGTTTCACGAAATGATGATGGGTGCAGCGTTCTTGACACATAGTTAACCTAAAGTGTCAAGATATATAAGGACACTCTTGGTAGAGAAAGAAAGGTGTGAGAATAGGTTATGAGAAGAGAGTACGGACAAAACTATTCTAGTATAAGTTGTTGTTCATAGTTTTCTAAACACGAGGTAGTACAGAGCATAGAGCATGCCTAAGTACTAGTGAAGGGTATTAGGTGGGTTGCTTAGGATCTCTTGTTGTAATCTCTCTTGATACTAGTGAATTCCGAGAACAGTCTCGGCCAGACATAGCTACCCTCATTAACGGGAGTGAACTGGTTAAAGTTTGCTTGTGTGCTCCTGCTTCTTCTTTTTCTTCGTTTATCGCCTCCTACGATACTTTGTTTTTCTTCTGCAACTACTCTGTTTTTCCATCATCTTCAAGTTTCTAGTTCTCTGCGTTTTGCTTCATTCTTGATCTGGTGGGTTCTCTCTCAAGGCAAGTCGACGTCTTTGAGGCAAGAGAACCTAACAAAATATGTCATGGCCCAATCTCCAATTAATCCTCAAGCTCTAAAAAAGCCCAAAACGTATAGCCCACATTCGAAAACCTTAACTTAATCCTCTCTCTATTTAAAGATCTCTACAGAAAACCTAGATTGCAAAGAGTTTTTGATGGCAAATCCCTGCCGGTTTTACTTCAGCCATGGCCGTCAAAACTAATTCTGATCAGTCACCTTGTGGACCATTTTTCCGTTCCTCTAGAAGGATCCAGATGGAGATCTTTATACCATTACGAGGATCTTTCTCTCATATGTTCATAACATCCAAGCTTGCTAGATTTAAAGGTATATTATACGAGTTATCGCAATTTCATTACATATAGGCGAATATGTTCGAATCTCTAACATGCGAGAATATGGCCAGTTAGCTCCAATCTCTAACAAGCGAGAATATGGCCAGTTGTTGTAGATGAAGAAAACGAATGAGAAAATCTACTCTGACTGATATGAAACTTGGTAAGAACATTTCTGACTCTTAGATTCAGTCAGCATTGAAAGCGGATTATCATTCTGATCTATGGTTGGAACGTTATGGATATCTTCCTATGTCTGATTTGTGTAGTACGAATATGTGACTAGGAGTGATAAGTGTGTGAAATTGTGAATGTGAAATATTAATGTGAATGTGAATGTGATAAGTGAAATATATGTGTATGAAGTAATGTGGTTAATTATATGATTATGTTTTTGTTATAAGATAGGTTATGTGATATATGACTGTTTTCGGACTTAGTATATTGGTTTGCTGATTTATATTGTTGTATGGTGTGAATCATGTGGACAGATATGATCGCTTCACTTAGTAATTCATTACTCACCCTTCTTTTTCCTATTTTTAGTGTGTGCAGGTGAGTTGCTTGTAATACAAATTAGGGCGCGAGACTTGGCATAAAAGTGATAAGAATAGGCATTACAAAATAGGTCTCATGTTACGTTATCAATTTATGTTAAAGGGAAGATTACGATTCTTCTCTTTCAAAGTGAGAAGATGTTGGACGGATATCTGAGTCTTTTAAGATTTCTTGAGAGATTACCATCAGACTAGATGGTTTATAGTCTACTGCAAGGAATAGAAGGCCCTCTATCATTGCATTACGTCTCTTGCACGTCTATCTCCTGTCCATACGAGCTTGATTCATGAGGATTTAAACATTGACACTACTATCACTTTGCTCATTTTCATCTTACAATAAGCACTATTGACACTTTACCACGGTAACCATTATCCACAAGAGCTGGTTTGAAATTCTCACAAACCAAATTAAGAGAGAGTTCATTAGGGATTGGGCAATCCATGATATCTAAGAAGACGCCTTTCTCAGCCTCGGAAAATTCGGGGGTCAAGGCAGACATGTTTTCGAAGGGGATTGAGAAATTGAGAAAACTTGTAAGGGAAATATGGTTTCAAATATTATTTTCTTAGATCGTCAATTCGAATCTGAATCTTCTCTTGTGTTTTTTTTAAAATTTCTTCTATCTTTTCCTGATAAGTAACAAAGAGATTTGAAATATAGAATGAGGCTTGTATCCGTATGCACTGAGAACCAGATCAAGGGGCTGCAATTACCATATCGGGCGGAATGGTGTATAGTGCTTCATTGATGGCTCATGGAAAAAGGAGGATGTGTTTTCAGGACAAGGATGGATTTGTAGACAAGCAGGCACTGATGAAGTGATGAGGGCGAGGAATATCCGATGCAGCCTCTCACCGTTACATGCGGAGTTCTAATCGCTAATTTAGGCGATGGAATGTATAAATGTCTATCAACACAAACAGGTCACTTTCGCAACTGATTACTCGGAGCTGGTGAAAATGGTGTTTCAACCAAGAGAATGACCTGCTTTTTCGACACACTTGGATGAGTTTCAAAGTTTTACTCTCACGCATATCTTTCTATGCAAAACACAAAGGCGGATATCTTGGTACGGGGTGTTTGTGTCCTATTGTCACTCACAGTTTTTGCTGATATAGTTTCTTCGGGTTGGCTATGTTTATCATAGATTCCCAATATTGACAACAAAAACAAAAAGCTCTATAGCAATAAGAGATGTTGATGTTGAGTTTTAGTGATAGTTAATGTAATAACATGGTGCATTTTATTTCATAACAGTTTGTTATAATTATGTAAGATTATGTCTTACAAAATTTATATTTGAATGTAAACTTGTTTCTTTTTTTCAATTTATCTGAAATAATAATATATTATCAGAAATATGTTTCGTGGGATTTCTCGGTAATTTGAGTCAATTTCAAAACAAACAAAAAACATCTAAGTTTCTCTTGATTATACAGGGATATCAATTTTAAGATTCTAAATATATTCATTTTCATATGTGTATTATATGAGTCTTAATCTAGTATAATATATTTGGGATAAGGATCAATTGAGTAACTATCAACTGGTTTTGAGTTAGATATCTATAAAATTTAACATTTTCAATGTAACAAGAACTTATGAAATTCAAGAGACTATATTCTGTAAATAGAGATAGATTATCTCTAAAGATAACTTATGATATAATGTTGATAGAATATGTGAGAATTTCAAAAATAAAAGTTTTCAAAATATTATTATTTTTTGTCTATTTTAAAAAATATTACTTTGGTAAACGTTTTCCAATAGTCGGTGGCTTTAGCGAACCAAATATCCGTCCGTGCTAAGAATTCTCGATGTGAAAACACAAAGACAATAAAACTTTAAATTTATAAACGTTCATAAAAATTAAAATTTACAACAGTTTATAAAAATATTTATAAGAGTTATAAACATGTTATAACTTTATAAAATCTTACAATATTTCCTATACTAAATTTATAAATATGTTTTATAAACCTTTTTAAATATGTTTTATAAAATTTTATAAATTTAAAAAATTTATGATATTTATATAAAATTATATTTTTGAAAATGAACATCAATCAGTGGTTTTAAAAAATGATATTTTATAAATTTCTCATAAAATATTATTAGTTCTATCAAAAACCATCATCAGATATACCATCGTATTTGTATTAAATCTGACTTTTGTTTTTGTTGGAGCTAACAGAAAGATTAAATTGAGTCTAGAATATCTATCTAATTCATAAACGGAAGAGAAAATTACACCTGCAGACACTTTTTGAGTTTCATCTCTGAACACATAAAGTCTACCTGAGATGTGACAAAGATAAATAATCTTGTAGATAAGATTCCCAAGCGAATTTCTCGTTTCCAATGTTTAGAACTTAATGTCCCGTTTCAATGTATATCACTTATCCTGGAACTAAAGAGGAATCGATGGTTTATGCAAAGCTCAAAGAAATCAAAGATGCTGATAATGGATTAGTGTCTTAATCACTTAGTTGTTTAGTTTCTCAATCGTTCCATGTTTAAAAATTAGAAATTTATTTTGGTCGAATAAGTTCATAGAAATTCATAAGGATTGATCTAAATTTGCATTTTATAAAATATAAAGTTATTTAGAGTAACTTTTTGGAAAATGTAATTTTGCAATTTTGGCCAAAAAATACAATTTTGTAATTTTTGGCGGAAAGACATGATTTCGGCATGAAAGCGCAATTCTACAGTTTGGCGGAAAAACATAATTCATCTGTTTTGTGGAAAATGCAATATTGTGTTTTATAAAAAAAACATGGTTTTGCAGTTTCAGCAGAAAAAGTGAATATACGGTTTTGGCATAAATGTGATTTTCCAGTTGTGACAGAAAAAACGTGGATTTGCGGTTTTGCGGTTTTGCGGTTTTGACAGAAAAATATTTTTGCAATTTTTCGGTTTTGCAGAAACCCACCAACTAGCGATTTTGGTGAAAAAAATGAGATTTTTCAGTTTTGGCAGAACATGAATTTATGGTTTTGGCGAGAAACCTCGATTTTGCGATTTGACGAAAAATGTGATTTTACAGTTTTGGCGGAAAAACATAATTCTGTGATTTTGGAGTTTTGGAGTTTTGGAGGTAAAAAATAATTTTTTGCTTTTTGCAGAAAAAAAAGGAAAAATGTTGCGGTTTTGATGGAAAAGGTGATTTTGTAGTTTTGGCGAAAAATGTGTTTTTGCGAGTTTGGCTGAAAATGTGATTTTTGATATTTTTACAAAAAAAAATTCGAACATCGGTTACGACAATAATATGAATCTATTGTAGATGAGTCTATTTCCTACAACAATATGAATGAAAGGGTTGTATGGTACATATATACCACCCATAAAACGTTTTTTCTATGATGCGTTTGAAAACTTAACAATAATTTAAAAATTGATGTAGCATATATTTGATGTTTTTATTTTTAACGTCTGTGTTTATTCAAATCACTGCAATCATAGTTCAAGAGTAAAAACAAAGCATAACACATTACAAAACCGGCATGGTCTTAAAGGAAAGATTAACTAGCCGTATCTAATCGCCGTTTGTCGTATCCGGTTGTGTAACCATGCTGGACCTCCAAGCGCCATATATCACGGGCGATCGTATTGGCCATGATCTTTTCCACTTCAAAAGAACAGCTCGAGGAGGCCTGGTCTAATTGTGAGATATGACAAAGTAAAGATCAATATTTTGGCCATTCGTGAGGGTGGGAGATGGCCTCTACTGCATCTTGCTGATCTGAGACTATCACTGCCTCTTCAACTCGAAGGTCTATTAAACTCTGCATTGCCCAAGTAATACGACGCAATTCCATGCACCGCCACTATGCAGGACAGAGTTCCGCAATTGGCATGAACGTTGCACTTAACTATACCAAGGTTTGTAGGTAACCAGGAAGATGGTGCTCCAAGGCCAATGTCGACAGGGGCTGCAGGTTGTCTTGCTGGTTTGTTCAACTCAAACCAGTGTTTTGTTTCTTCCTCTGCATTTTGCAAGAGAGAGATCACTGATTGATATGTCTATAATTTGCACGATTTAAGTATTCATTTGTCACCATTTCAGTATTGTTTCGTCTCTTGTTCATACAATTTTTAGTTCTTTTCATCCATTTTGCATACTTAGTAATGTTTGCATTAGCATTGCATATATCCTTGTATTTGGAGATGTTATTAGGTGTTTCCCAGACAATTTGGGAACTATACTGGACAAGGACTCAATTGCTAGAACCAGACTAAAAGGAGAGTCAAGAAGAGAAGAATGAGAGAAAGTTATATCTGACTCGACCACTTGGCTCGACCATCACCTCGAGCTGGAGTCAAAGGAGCAGTCTTGAACCCAGCTCGACCAAGCAGCTCGACCTTCACCTCAAGCCGAAGCCAAAGGAGCCACCTTTGCACCAGCTTGACCATCCAGCGTGATCATCACCTCGAGCTGAAGCCAAAGGAGCCACCTTTGCACCAGTTCGACCATCCAGCTCGATCACCACCTCGAGCCGGACGGACCACTTTGCTTATTTTTTTTCTTTTTAGGGTTTTAAACCAACCTTATAAATACTCACCATTGGTCATTACCCAAGGGTCTGTTGAATTTTCTAATGTTTTAGCTCTGTTTTAAACACTTTCTAAGCAGCTTTATAATTTAGTTTTCTTTTGATCTATTGAGTTTTTGCATTTGATTCCTTGATCACATCTCTTCTTCTCATCTTCATTTATATGTTTATGCTGTGTTTATTGATTTCTGGGTTTGTGTTCATAATGATGATTAGTGAGTAGTCATTAGGGTTCTTGAGGATGGGATAGATTAGTGAGGAACCTTAATCTCCTTAGGTGTTTAACCTTAGATTCTTGTAGATACCTTCTTGATTAGTGTTTTTAATGCATGTTTCTCTTTGATCAATTGAAACTTGAGCTTAGGCATTTCCACACCCATAAGGTGTTTGATGAAATGTCTGAACCAACTAATTCAAGAGATTTGCATATCTAGCCTAAGAGATTAGTTGTCTAGAGTACTTATTTGCTTTAATAGACTGAATCTTAGTGTCTGCTATGTTATATTTCGCTAATGATGATTAGGTCTGGAAGTAGCTTGGCTTGAGGGCGTCTGCCATGAAAGTGGATTTGTCTGGTTTTGATGTATATTGCCTAGGGATTAGCTCTGATTGAGTTTTGTTAAACCTCTAGGGTTGATTAAGGAGAGTCATTGGTCAATTACCCCATTCTTAGGAGCTTTCATTCTCTGATTTATTTATTTCTTATGCTTGCTTGTTTAATTTCTGCTATTTTGCTTCTAACCTTGTTTAATCTCATTCCAGTAGTTTCATTAGGTGCTTGTGCATTTGATAGCTTCTGTTCTTTAGTTTCATGTTGCTTTTCATTTCTATCACTTAGGTTGTTAGATTCTCAAAATTAACTGATTAGCTTGACTTAATTAGTACTGATCACATCCTGATTGCTAGCATCTCACCCATTTGGATTGATAAACCTATTGTACTACAATGACAATGATAGTGCATAGGGTAATTGGTTAGTAGTACACCAAAAAATCTTACTATCACTGATTCTTGTACTTCCGCATAGAGAATAGAGTTCCTGTATTTCCATATTTTCTATAGGATCCGGGGGGCTGCTCGTCTCGTCGCTTATATGGTTAATTGATCTTCCATCAGATCGAACAGATTTTTGAAGTTTTCTTCCTGGGAAGCAGTGTAACCCCTAGTTGGTGAGGAGATGTTTGCTGAGTTTAAAATGTATCTTGCAGCATTGCGTTGAAAAAGAACATGGTTAATAATTTCAGCACCTTGTTAACACCACTTGCAATTCATGTCCGTGTTTAGCCCTCGAGAACGCAGTCATTCTGACACCGCTAAACCTCGCGACAAGGCACCCCATAAGAACATACATATCTTTGGAAGTGTGGGGATCTTCCATATCCGTCTCTTGAGTTCAATACGAGACTGTTCCAAGACAGAGTGAGCGCTGGTGTTAGATGCAGAGAGGCTTGTAGCTAGCTAATAACCACTTTTAAATGTGTAGGAGCCATGCCTCGTGTATGCCCAGATGCAACGATCCTCCACCTCGCCTATGGTTAGGTTCAAAATATGCTTCACGTGATCCAGGGGAAACAAGTCATGCAGCATATTCGTCCGCCATTTCGAGTCAGAACCTATCAAAGCTGAACTTTCAAGTCAATATTCATAAGGGCCTGAATATTCATAGGTCTTCCGGGGTGTCCATCCATAATCCATTTTTCTCTTCCATACATGTGTAGTAGTTTCATTGCCGATAGATTTGATCATTCCTTTGAGTAGCAGGTCTCGTTCAAATAATATTCTTCACCAGCATAGGATGGTCGATAGCCTTGGCCACACTCCAAGAAGTCATTTTTTGCATAGTATCGACTTTTGTATAGCTGAGAAATCAGGCTGTTTGGGTTATTGGATCATCTCCAGGCTTGTTTAGCCAATAAGGCTTGACTGAAATCACCAATATCCCGAAAGCCAAGTCTCTCAATGTCTTTAGAGATGCATAGCTTTTCCAAGGTGACCTTATATATTTTCCTCTTTCCTCCACAAGCGTTCCACCAAAAGCTGGAACATACTTGGGTCTACCGGAGTGCTTTACTGGATCCAAACAACAACTTCTAGCATTTATAGGGAAAAAGTTAAACAAAAGAATGATTGTAGATGAATCTATTGCCTACAAAAATTTATGCCCAAAAAATAATGTCAAAAATATTTAAAAAATGGAGAAAATTTCAAGATACCACTTTCATAATATTATTTTTCAAAAATACAATTATTTATGGTCTAGTCTCAAAAATATTAGTTTGTTAAGGATTTATAAAAATTTAAACTTATAAAAGTTAATAAGAACATTTATAAGATTAGTAATCATGTTATAAACTTTATAAAATCTTACAATATTTCTTCTAAACTTATATAAAAAATATTTTATAAATTCTTATAAACGTGTTTTTATAAACCCTTATAAATTCAAAATTTATGACACGTATAAAAATTTGTATTTTTTAAAATGGACACCAATCAATGGTCATTTTAAAAATTGATATCATGAAAGTGATATTTTTTTAAATTTCTCACACAAAAAGAGTAAATGTTTGATAACTATTTTGTTTGTTTTTTAACTTATGGTAATTATTATGTTTGCAGCGTATATAATATATTTATAATTTTAAACACTAATTTTTTGGCTGACCCTAACACACCATAACTCACTGTATGACGGTTTTGACATACACACTCCATGTTAACTTCTCCGTCTTTGTGTTATTTGCGCATAAATTCTGTATGTGAGCACATGTATTGAATTTCTCTTTACATTTCTGACATCTTTATCCCTTGTTCAGTATCATATCCCGATTTCACCGTATATTTTATAAATTTTGTGAAATGTCATCTATATACATCTAGCTTTTGAAACCGATTAATTGGCATACCTCCGGCTCAGTAATAGCATGCACCAATTGAATGTTTCATGTCCTTGTACGTGGATCAAACAGATGGCTAAGCTTATAAAAGGGTAATAAGTATACGTTTTACAAGTTACTGACTCGGTCGAAAGGTGGAGATCCAATGATCATTCCATACTGAAATAGACTTTCATGTTCCCACTCTTATCATAAGTCGTTCATTAACCAGAGATCAAACCGATACAATCCAACCATAACATGGAGAATAAGATCTAATTGGGGAGAAAGGGTGTGTATTGCAAAGATACCAACCTTTGAACACCTTAGTAAAAAGAGAGTCTGATTCATCAATTAGTACCATAATTGTTTTGCCAGTAAAGTTATGCTAAAATTCTCAAGTGGATGAAAACGAAGTCCACAATTACTTTCATCCAATGATTCTGAGTCTGAGTCTGAGTCTGAGTCTGAGTCTGATGCATTCCAACACATCCAATGCATGCCTTTGTTGTTTCTACCAAAACTCACAAGAACTGAGATACCACACTTGTAAGTTTGGTAGTTATCAAATTATGTAGGCGAAAACATGATAGTACATGAGTGGGTAACGATGTTGCTACCAATTTAAATTAAACCTTTTTCCTTCCCTTTAATAAAACTTTTGTTGTCTAACCATTTACATGATTATAGAACATGTTCTGGAGGAACCTTAATATATGCGTTTTTGCCCTTTTAAAGCTCCCTAGAATTTCCAAATAAGAGCCCATACCTCCTATTATTAGAGTACCTAATATTTGTTTCAATTCTTTCTAAAGTGAGTCATTTATTTTGTATCAAAACTGCAATGATGATTTGCTAAAAATAATTTGTTGTCCAAATACTGTTTCGTATCGCTTAAAAATATTTACAGTAAACGTTGGGTAGCAAAGTGCAGAGCGAATAACTGATGGAAACATCTAAGTAGTAAGCTAATTTTACACTACTCTTTGGTAACTCGACAGAAAAATAGACTATCATATGCAAATAAAAGATGTGAAATTGGATGGTTCACTCAATATATTGTCGCGAATTTTCAACCTATAAATAGAAAACTTTACATATTAAGGCACTTTGCAAGTTTTCGTTTCATTAAAAGTCACTTATTGACACCAAAACACTTTGTATGGGGGAAGACCAATTAAGTCTTTACATCAAATTTTTTGGTGTTAAGTTACGTTTGTTTACTGAAAAGCCCAATCAATCTCAACCACTCGTTTGAATTTTGAAAACCTTTAAAAAACGTGATTGAATCGCAGTCATTCGTTTAAAAAGTCACATTTTTTAACATGTTTCATCGCCGGAAGTGAGAGACGTGCGACATCCGGGTGTGGAGTTGCGGGATGGCCGTAACTAAGAGACGCAAGACATATCGTGAGCAGATGCATCATTGAAGGACATACCTATCCTACGAAACAAGACAGGAGATGAAGCGCCTGAATTTTCGTTCCTTGACTATCATGGTGGAACTCAGGACTGACACTGGTGGACGTTCTTGAAGCGGAAAACCACCCTAAGGTATTTTTTTGATGATGTTGAATGTTCAAAGCTTCATGGATAATTTTTGTGGATTGATACACGCGATGTTGACAAGGTAGTTAGTTGTAAAGTTCTGCTGAGAAACTCCTCAAAAGTTCTGGCTTGATGCTGGTGGACGTGCTGGACGCGGAGAATGGCATGGATGTTAGATTTTCAGCATGTATGTACGTAGTTTTATGGATAATGTATCGTGGATATGTAAAATATGAGATATCCACTTGTACCGAGAACAATGGATGTTATATGGTTGTGTACGTATGTCCAGGTATACTTGTATAGGGTGTAGAATAATCACGTATGTGATTGCTGATTGGTAATTGTATTTTAATTTTAGGAGTTGGTCGTGCAGGCTGTCATGGATGTTGGAATGCCGAGAACGGAAGGTTATGATGAGTGGAATGATGAGTGGGACAAAAGAGTGGAATACTTCGAAGAATAATTTATTGTTGGTCATGTGTTTAAGAAGTGCTTGTGGACATATTTAGGAAGAAGTATGTGATAGAAATTTACGGGCAGTATGTCGTGTTTATGTATTTTACAATCCATTTTACTTGTCTCTCGTTTACATGTGTTTAATTCATGTTCATTTAATGATTGGCTAATCATTTTTATTGGTTGATGTATCATTATCATTAAACTATTATTTTACTGTGGCATTAAGTGTTGAATGAATAACTTTATATTTTTATGACATTTGAGATTTATTTTTGTAAATACGTAGAAATTAGATGTTAATTTGAGTGACTAAGCCATTTTTGTGGCCAACATTGCATTTTTTTTATGAAAATCATTCTATCCATTTTATCCATCATATACCATAAACATATAATGACTCAAAATTATTCTGGATACAATATCATGGACAAGTCAACATTATAATATTTATTTTATCATGAAAAATTATCCAATACTAAATGAACATACAAAATGGACATTTATCATGAACTCTGTGTGGATGGTAAAACATTACAGAATGAATATTCGAAAAAACTCACACTCGCTGGACAAAATATAATGGACAGGTTTCAATAAACATGTTTCGATGGACAAAGGTTTATAAACAAAGGTATGTGGACCGTGTTATAGACAAAGGTTTATAGACAAAAGTTTATGGACAGTTCTAGATCACAAGGCAACACATAGGTGTCAACGTTAGAAAATCCAATTTTAATTAGCTATAAATATTATTTCACATCCATATTCTGATATTTTCTGGTAGTTTATCCACACAAACATTTCTATCATAATTTGTCCCCATCCATTATCCGTCCATAAAACACTATCAATGCTATCATTTTCTTCTTCATAAGGCAACGACCTCCGCTAACCATAATCTGTCGAGTCCATAGTCTTTTCATGATTTTCATCATGAGCCCATAAAATGAATCCCGATCATCCATATTACAACCGTTGATGTGTTGCATTTTTTACGCATACTAACAGTTGTTTTTTCAAGTCTTTTTAGTTTTTTTTGAGTATTTATAGGTCAAAAGACATCATTGATGAAGATTAGAGCTTCTGGAACAAACATGGTCGAAATAAAAAAACGAGCAAAACCTCATGAAAAAGGAGTCAAATCATTAGTCGAAACAAAACAGAGAAATCCCTTGAAGCAGAACAGAACAGACGCTCCACTTTGGAGCAGGTGCTCCACTTGGCGCTCCACTTTGGACCAGGCACTCCACTTTGGAGCAGAGGCTCTAGCCATGACGAGATAAAAAAATGAGATTTTCTATTTTACCTAATTTCGAACCAATCCTCCCAAGATCTCATCTAAGCCGCCTCCATACCTGCATACATGATTTTTTAGTGTTTTTTTAGAGAGAACCGATTTTTATTCATACTTTTGAGCTTTGGAACTTTGGAAACTTTTGGGAGAACATCTCTAAACCTCTTTCGACAGATTGGAGAAGATTTCTAAACCCTATCTTTTATCTATTGAATTCTATTATGTTTTCTCTCATATCTCTTTGTTTATTCTCTGCAATTATGTGTGAGTAGATTCATAGTTAGATTTAGGGTTTCAATGGAATTCATGTATTGCTAAATCAAAATTGTTAGAATAGGGATCTATCTTTTAGTTCTTCATCTATTGTTGATCTTAATGCTGAACTTGATTAGCTACATAGTTTCTGATTTTAGGTTGTTTAACGCACCAAAAGTGTTTGATTGAATGCCTGAAAGAACATAGATGACCAAAATGTCCTCAGCCAACGAAAGCTGATGTTAAGGCGTTTTGTGAAAATATCAAACTCGATCTTAATGCATGTTTAACTCCCTGAATTCAAATGACAGTTTACAATCTTTGTTTTTTAGACATAGTAATTGATACTACACCAGGTTAATTATAAATTGGTGATTTGAGTTCTAGAACACGCTTAATGATAATCATGTTCGATTCTCTGATTTGTGATTATAAATTCCTGCGAATTATCTTTGACCTAGCACTTTGTTTGTTTGATGTTTACACCGACATTATTTATTTTCATGATTACATCACTCTCATCAAATTTTATTTTCATCTTAGCTTAATTTAAATTTCATAAAAGCATAGTGTGACTCTTGGTCCTTGTGGATTTGATCCCTACATTACTACAACATTTGTTGTGCACTTGCAGTAGTTATATAGGGTTAAAACTCTATGTATCATTTTTTGGCGCTGTTGCCGGGGAAGGTATTACCTAAGATTGAAGACCCTGGAAAGTTTGTCGTTTTTTGTGATTCTGGGTCTAGAAAGTCTTTATGTGATCCTGGGTCTAGTGTGAATCTCATGTCAAAGGCAATTCCAGAGAAGTTGGGAATCACTGATAAGAAATACCCTGAGATGACTCTTGCGTTTGCCAATTCTTCTACCACCATCCCATATGGTACGATTCCAGATTTACATGTTAAAGTGGGAAATTGTTTGGTTCAAACAGATTTTCAGGTTGTGGAGATGACAAACGGATACGATGTACCTTTGCGTCTTGGAAGACCATTCATGGCCACACTAGGTACAATTATCGATATTCCTAATAAGAGAGTCTCGTTTTCCAACGTTAACAAGAAGGTTTTCTACAAAGTCATCCCCATTAAAGGAGTCATCAAACATGCCTCTTGCATCTCAGTAGTCAATAGAGAGAAATTGACAGTTGATAATGAGAAAGAGTTTTGTGATAAGAGTGAGATCAAAGAATTCCGAGATAGAGATTCTCACTTTACTACTGCTAAACTCAGTGAGAAGGCAAAGTTGAAGAGAGAAGTGAACAGCAAAAGGATCAAAGATGGTCCTAAATGACTTTGATCTCTCAGAGATGTGATGGAGACACAATTGAGTATAAGGTGAAGTGCAAAGGTACCTCTAAGCCTTTCTCTAAAGTTAGAGCTATTCTCTCCTCAGAGTTCAAAGAAAAATGCAAGGATGTTGTAAATGGCATGCTGGACAAGGTTCTAAATTTGAAGGTGTCTAATTGTGGAGCTTGTTTTGGAGCAAGCCCTAATGTTCATTCTGATTGGTGGGAGGCAACCCATCGGTATTGTGTACATACTTCATATAATTTTGCTCTTACTTCTGACTTTTTGTTTTAGTTTTCTTTGTTTCAGGTTAAAAAATAAATAATAAATAAAAAAATAAAAGAAAATAAAAAAATTAATGATGGAGCAACCAGACGGAGCACATGCTCAAGGTCAACAACTACATGCTCCAGACGAAGAAGGGAAGTGTAACAACCCCGATCCGCGCTAGGATCGGCGGTACGGGCCACGGTCGAAGGAAGGGTGAATATTGTTACCCAAGGTAACAATAACATAAACGTACCTTGGCCCGGAGTAAGGGTTAAGTCAAGTAGGAAGGCTTAACCAATGAAGGGAAGAAGATCAAGAGAAGTTAAGAAGTTGGGTCGAGCTGGAATGAGCTGATTGGACGAGCTCGACCAGTCGGGTAAGTCAAGAGGAAGCTCAACCTAGCTAGACTCACTATCAGGTAGCTCGGCACAGCTCGACCAAGTGTCAGCTGGGCGGGATAGCTCGTCAGCTAGCAGCACTAGCTAACCCAAGCTGGGAGCTGGGTAGTTGTGCGCAAGGACGGTTGTGTGGGGCAGTTACGAATGGTTGCGGACGGTTGTGTGGGACAGTTAAGAACGGTTGCGGATGGTTGAGGGGCAGTTACGAACGGTTGGACATTGCACCCGTTCGTCCACGAAAATGGTTATCACCCAGCCTTATAAAAAGGGACCTTGGGCGAAACATCCGGACACACAGAATTTCGGGAAAATACCCAAGAAGGATAAAAAGCGAGAGTTAAGGAAGAAAATGTGAGTAGTTGCGCCAAAGGGTAGATTTTGGCAGGAAGGACGAACCGCGAGAGTAGTTCGTCATGGTGGACGATCGTAACGTGGAGACCCTTACTTCTGTACAGCAACGGGACGGGACAACCGATGCACAAACACGCACGACCAAGGTGAGTATAAGGCCGACGTTCGAACCTAACGCTTTTAACCATCGGTTGCCGATACGGTTAAGGTCGGATCAGAATATCGGTCAAACTCTTATGTTTCGTCGTCAGTCTCACTATGTAAGCTTGAGTAGATCATGGTCGCACGATGTCAATATGCACGGTCTGCCGTCGCCTCGAGTCGGGTAAACACCTACCCAAGGGTCGGACTGAACCCAGGCAGAATTGAATCAAGGGTAGACAGAGACTTAGAAAGGAAAAATGGGTAAAAATGATTGGGAAACGGGGCAATGCATACACGTTATTACACTTAGTCCATATTAGGCGAAGTTCTTATTCTTTGTGAATTTAGACACTAACGCCGTTTTGATTTCAGGAAAGGATGTGGGTTGTGAGAAGGACATGGCCTAGACGCGCGAGCCTTTGGTTAGGAAGGATGAATGGTGGCCATAGATTGGATGTAATAGGATCGATCAGTTGTAAACTCTCAAATTGTATCAAATCCTTTGTTATTATATAAGAAAATCCAGTTTATATTCTCTAAGTTATCTTGCATTTGACTCTAAATAATGAATCTCAGAATAAACTCGGAATAATTTCTAAGTCTAAACGCCTAAAGAAATGAGGCTTAATCTCGGGTCAACCGCGGGTCGATGTGAGGCAACCTCGCCGGCTTAGTAGCCGGGACGGGTTCTTTCAAGTTGGTATCAGAGCATGCTTGCTCCTAGGACGTGTGTTTGTTGGGTATGGGAACGCCACTCATCCGGCTTAGGGTCTCGCGCTAGGATATAATAAAGTCGATAGGATTTCTTATCATGTGGGTAATTCTAACATGCTTGATTTCAGGGGGGGAAAAAGCAAAACCGCAAAGATGGGAAAGAGTGGCAAGTCCAGGAAGGAAAAGGGACCAACAGAACCAAGTCATGCGGCTGATGATGGTACAAGCAAGAAGACGGCCGACCCAACCGCACCTATGGTTGGGCAAACGGGGGTAACGTGTAACACCCGTTTCTCTAGGATGACCGGATTGGGTCGGAAGGGGAAGCGTCGAAATAGAGGACTTTGAGCTGAAAGAGGGCCAGTCCGTGAATTTCGGGGTGTTGGGCGATGAAATTCCGACCAAGCGGATTTTTCGGGCGACCTTGTCGAAATTCGGTCGACCTTAGGTTGGACCGGTCGGACCAGGTCATAGCTGGTCGACCCAAAATTGAATTGGGCCGATGATTGCGGCTGAAACGGTTATTTGGGCGCCCGTGGGTAACCGCTTCCGAGATATGCGGAAACAGTTGCCTAGATTCACGGAACGGATAACCTTGGGTAGAGATAAGGGGCGTTGAACGGTCAGCAAGATTTGCGGGGACGGTTACCTGAAATCTCGAGGTCGGTTGCAACAGCGATTCTTACCCTGGCCTATATAAAGGGCCATTCTGTGAGCAGTTTCATGGGAGAGAACTGCGAGAGACACTTAGAGTTTTTGAGAGAGAAAAACCGAGTGTAAAGGCCAAGTTCGGTCGAGAGATCTCTGATCTAGGGCGACGGTCGCTTGTGGTGGACGAGAGACTAGGCCGTAAGGGTCGTGCTGTGGGTAACGCGTGCGCAAGGGGTAAACGGCAACCGATAGGCTAAGGTGAAAGCGTGACTGTGGGCTACGTAGGGGGTCGAGTATACGTGACTCTCTTGGTCTAGGTTTGCTAGGGTTATCTGACTTGCTTGCTTATCCTTTATGTGTTTACTGTCTGGCTTGGGTCGGAAGATGTGTTTCAACGCGGGGCGTCCGGATCAGACGTCACGCTTAGGGCACGGACGCCGCTAAGGCACGTCTGGGTCGCGGACGGGCGGGAGTGGGGTGGGACGATCGGGCGTGGGGTGGGACGATCGGGTCGACCATGCAACTGTTGGATATGTATTTCTGTAATGATTGATTTTCGTTGATGCGATTATCTATGTGGCTAAGTGGGACGGGATGACCGCTCTCACTAAGCAATTCTGTTGCTTATGCCTCCTTTGTGGATGTAGGTAAGGAAACCAAGCATGCTGGATCGTGAGACTAAGGCGGCGGACGGAGGATGGTGAATTTGGGTAGATGTTTGGGTTAAGACAATGTAATAAATTATTTAGCGAATAATCATTGTACTTGAACCTCGTTTAAAATCTATCTAAATTCGTTTATGA
>AFAN01000335.1:0-23680 GCA_000218505.1 Schrenkiella parvula | reverse complement strand
CGTCCATTCTTTAATGTTATTATTTTTTTTCTTAAAGAATTAGAAGCCTCTCACCAACGCATAGACCAATGTGGATGTGAAGATCACCACGTCCTAACGTCCTACAATTTGTGCCCACTTTCATCTTAGTTGGTACAATGAATATATATGAATTCTAATCCATGTTCTTGCCCTAACAGATATTATAAAGCAGGTCTTTTGGCTGAGACCAGCGATGTTTACAGTTTTGGGATTGTATTATTGGAGATAATCACAAACCAACGTGTGATTGACCAAACCCGCAAAAAATCTCATATAACTGAATGGACGGCGTTTATGCTTAATAGAGGGGATATCACCAGAATCATGGATCCTAATCTTAATGGTGATTACAACGCTCCTTCGGTCTGGAGAGCTCTTGAATTGGCTATGTCGTGCGCAAACCCTTCATCAGAAAAACGACCAAACATGTCCCAAGTTGTTATCGAACTAAAAGAGTGTCTTACTTCTGAAAACTTGATGAGAAGTAAGAATCAAGAAAAAGACTCACAAGGTTCCCTTGAACTGAGCATGAGCTTTGATACCAAGACTGTACCTAGCGCAAGGTAGTATCTACAAAGAAGACTTGTTTGTGTCAATGATATAACTGTGCTTGTGCTCTTGTTCTTTTGTCTCTTGAGTGCTTCAATTTATCTTTTTTGGATATCATAAGGAAACATTAAATATAACAACACTCTTTTGATCTCGTTTATTTGAATTTATTGTTTGAAATTTGCTGACTTACCTTCCACATGCATTGGTGTTGAAATCTCAACAATTAATATTTTGTTAATAGTAAATTGTGAAAGAGTTGTAATCGTCTTTTTCAAAAAAGCTTGTATAGCCCTTTTGTGATAAACAAGAAACGGGAGGATGGAAATCAAAAGGATGGGTTTCATATGATAATTAGAGCAGAGTATGGGTTTCGTATTATTTGGTCATCTCGGAGATTTTTTTCTAACCTTGAACTCTGATACTATTTGTTGTGAATTTAGATCGAACCGCTTGAGGTTGCTATAGTATTGATTGTGTGATTTTGTAATTTAGCTATTACCCTTATATTTATATAGCCCCAAAACTTGAATAAATTATGAGAAAAAATTAGGATAATTCTTTTTAATAAATATAATTTAAAAAAGATTTTATTTTGAGTATTATTTTCCGTCAAAAAAAAATTTACAGATTTTAGCTCAACAAAAAATAACACTTTTGAAATATTTTACACGCTATTTTGGGATCGCCTACAACATGACTTTTCTGGATGCTGATTTTTTTCTTTGTTGGTTTTGTTTTTTTTTAAAAAAATTCATTGATAAAACATGATTTTAAATCTTATACACATAATAGTGTAAAATATATCAGAATTATTATTATGCATATTAAATTGAAACTTTTAAATACTCTATATATTTTTGGAAAAGCCTAAATAGTTCGTGTATTTTTTAGTAAATATTAGATATATCAAGTACTTTAAATATATTTTTTCCAAGAATTAACAAACACCAATTGTGTTTCCCACTAGAAACATAATGTCACAAGTTTTTTTTTGTGTGTGTGGGAACTAAGACATGTATTCACGTTTTTGGAGGATTGACTTGGTATTTGTAATTTTTTTGCTCAAAATGTTCAAAGGAGTTTTCTCTTCCTAATTGCTTATAATTAAACTTCATTTATAATTCAGAACTTTCTGGATTTTGTTTACAAGTTAAGAGAATATGAAGACTTCCCATGAGATTTGGTTGGTCGCATTTATAGCATTGTTCACTATAATTCACCTTGTTCAAGCTCAGGATCCAGAAGGTATGTATCCACATTTTCATGTAAATGTTTTTAGCCTTTCTTTTGTAAACGAGGAAAATTTTCACTTTTGGCATTCCTAAGGATCATCTTACTTCGACCAGGATTTATATCCTACCGGCTTGTGCTAGTGACTTGTGCTAGTGCTATTCAGAGTCACTATTTGGGTTTGAACCCAACTTAATGCGTATTATTGAATTGTTGACAAAAAATATCATATTACTACAAGAGAAAACAAAAAGGATGGATTGTTCAACTCCGATGGATTTGGCATAGTTGAAAACGTTTCTAGGATCGTATAGATGGTGGAAGGGTTTTAATCCAACCCATTAAAAGGTTCTTTACAACTATATAATTAGTAGTTAAAATATACTAGGAATTGTCTGGAATTTTTCATAACACCTTCTTTTGATCAATGGGAGTTTATCTTAACAGGGTTCATCAGCTTGGATTGCGGGTTACCCCCGAATGAACATTCTCCTTATTTCGAGCCTTACACTGGATTGCAGTACTCATCAGATTCGAACTTTATCCAAACTGGAAAAATTGGTAGGATTCAGAGAAATCTTGAGGGAGATTACCTAAAGCACCAAACAACACTGAGATACTTTCCAGATGGAATAAGAAACTGTTATAATATTATGGTCAAGCAAGGAACCAATTACTTGATCAGAGCGAGAGCAATATATGGGAATTATGATGGTCTTAATTTTCTACCTATATTTGACTTGTACATAGGACCTAATTTTTGGGCAACAATAGACATTACCAAATATGTACATGGTACTAGGGAGGAGATTTTTCACATAGCAAGATCGGACGTTTTGGACCTGTGCCTTGTCAAGACAGACAAGTCTACGCCATTTATATCAACCATCGACATAAGGCCACTACCAAATAACAGTTACATCACCAAATCGGGTTCGTTGAAGCTGTTTTCACGGTTCTATTTTAGCAATTCAATATTCGCTCTACGGTAAGTCTTCTTTATTCAAAATGATCTAAGGCATTTTTGTTCACTCATTTGTGATATATGGCTAATAAATCAAAGATTGTGACAAAGAATAGGTACCCGGATGATGATTATGATAGAATATGGATGTCATACAATCATACTAATTGGAAGCAAATATCCACAAGTCTTACGGTGAACACTTCCAATAATTTCCATCTTCCTCAGGATGCTCTCAAAACCGCTGTAACACCTGCGAATGCGAGTGAACCATTGATAAATCACGAGTATCCCTATTCCTCTAACGATAAGGTTTACATTTACCTCCACTTTGCTGAGGTTCAAGCCTTGCAGGCCAATGAAACTAGAGAGTTCGACATTTCTTTGAACGGAGAATCCATTAAAGATTCTTACAGGCCTTTGTATCTGGAATCTGAGACGATACACAACCCTTCTCCAATTATTTGCAAAAACCAAAAATGTATCATAACGCTGACAAAATCCGAAAAGTCTACACATCCACCTCTCCTTAACGCCATTGAAGGTTTTACGGTTGCCGATTTTCGACAGTCCGAAACAGATGACAATGATGGTATGTAAGTAAACTATGTGTTGTAATGCATGATTTATTATATTCCAATTATGCTAAATATAATTTATCGTTCAAATTTACGGCAGTGATTGCTATTAGAAACATCAAAACTGCCTATGGATTAAGTATAATGTCATGGCAAGGTGATCCATGTGTCCCTCGGGTTTTTTCGTGGGACGGTCTAAATTGTAGTGACACGGAAGCGTCAACACCACCAAGAATCACTTCCTTGTAATATATTTTTATATGTAGAACATACAATAATTTTTCTAGCTACATATTACACTTTTTTATACTTTTGCATTTTAACATATAAAACAGAAACTTGTCTTCAAGAGGGCTAACAGGAACCATAGAAGCTGGAATTCAATATCTAACCCATCTAGAAAACTTGTAAGTATGATTATTGTTGCCTCAAAGGGGAAGATCTCTTACATAGAAATTTCAGTGAATTTTGATCTCTTCCAAATTTCAGGGACTTGTCAAATAATAGTTTGACTGGAGTAATTCCCGAATTTCTAGCTAACATGAAATCACTGTTTATCATGTAAGTTTCTTGACATTTTCGGTCGTAGTACACCTCAGGATAATTTTCACCAATGTGTATATAATTTTTCTCTTTCAATAGAAATTTGAGCAAGAACAATCTGAATAGTACAATTCCACAAGCTCTTCGCGAAAGAGAAAAGGAAGGACTGAAGTTAATGTAAGAACATAACTCCATCCACGTACACATTTCATTGAAATAAAATAAAAAATATATTTACTTGTGCATGCGTAATCCTATATATACGTCAATCCTTTTCTGTAGTGTTGATGAACATGAGATAAATCAATGTCTGCATGGTTCATGTGTCTCAAAGAAGAAATTTCCCGTGATGATTGTTGCACTGGTTGCTTCAGCTGTGGTGGTTGTGATCGTAGTGGTACTGTTTTTCATTTTTTTATTCAGAAAGAAAAAGACATCAAGTCATGTGGAAGGTAACTGCTGAGACTCATGATCAAATCTACAAACTATTATATATGAAAGAGCCCTATGCCCTTTATAACATTCTTTTACTAAATTTTTGGCTGTGAAACTATTACCCGTGCAGCTGTTCTGCCACAGGCGAATCACACACCTACTAGTGTTTCCGTGACATCGATCGGGACAAAAAAGCAAAGGTTTAGTCATGCAGAGGTTATGGAAATGACAAACAACTTCGAAAGAGCTCTAGGTGAAGGAGGATTTGGCGTTGTCTATCATGGTTATTTGAACGATTCACAACAAGTAGCTGTGAAAGTGCTTTCTGAATCATCATCACAAGGATATAAACACTTCAAAGCAGAGGTAAGAAATGCTTGAAGTACTCCGCAAAACTTAAATCACCTAAACAATCGCAAAACCAAAACAATGTGATCTAGCTTTAAGAATAAATTTATAAATTTTACATTGTTGGTATGCAGGTTGAACTTCTTCTGAGGGTTCACCACATAAATTTGGTAAACCTTGTTGGATATTGTGATGAACAAAATCATTTGGCTCTCATATACGAATACATGTCCAATGGAGACTTGAAAGATCATTTGTCAGGTTGAACATAATTGTTATAACATTAGTATTATCATTACATAAAAAGATGCATATGATGACTAATTTGAAGGATCCAAATATAGGAAAACTCGGTGGCTCTTTGAGTTGGAGTACTCGATTAAGAATAGCAGTCGACGCTGCACTAGGTTCGTATAATATTTCCTTATATTATTAGCCATTATTGATTCATATACAAGTTTAGAAATGGTCAAAACGTAAAGAACGTGTTTTATAATATTTATAGGGTTGGAATACTTACATAATGGATGCCAACCACCAATGGTGCACATAGACGTCAAAAGTTCGAACATATTATTAGACGAGCAGTTCTCCGGCAAAATTGCAGATTTTGGTCTTTCAAGATCTTTCCAACTCGGAGATGAATCTCATGTTTCAACGGTTGTTGCTGGTACTCTGGGATATCTTGACCCCGAGTAAGTATTACTAATCCAACCTTAGATCCTTAGATTTATGTTGACATTCATCCTCATCTATAAAATGAATACACATGCATCTTACTCCATGTTTTTGCTCTCCTAGATATTACAGAACTGGTCGGTTAGCAGTAACAAGCGATGTCTATAGTTTTGGGATTGTATTATTGGAGATAATCACAAACCAACGCCTGATTGACAAAACTCGGGAAAAGCCACACATAACAGAATGGATGGAATTTATGCTTAATAGAGGAGATATAACCAGAATCGTGGATCCTAAGCTTCGCGGAGATTACAACTCTCGTTCTGTCTGGAGGGCTATTGAATTGGCTATGTTGTGTGCGAACCCTTCTTCAGTAAAACGACCAAGCATGTCCGAAGTTGTTACCGAACTGAGAGAGTGTCTCGCTTCTGAAAACTCTATGAAAAGTAAGAATCAAGACACAAACTTTCATAGTTCCTTTGAAATGAGCATGAGCTTTGACACCAAGGCTGTGCCTAAAGCAAGATAACATTTGCAAAGTAGCATTGTTTGTGTCGATCATGTATTTCTATTTGCCGTATTTTTCCGTTGTCAGATAATGACTAAACATGAGAGGAAGTGTAGAAACTCTACTTCGCGTGCTCTCTCATGTATATGAATTTATTGTTTGGAATTTGTGCAGTTACCTTCAACATTCATAGGGTTTTCTTCAAAACCAATATGAGTATCAATAACGGTTATGGCTACTTTTAGACTGTCGACCTATAAATTCATGATGGCTGAATTATATTGTAACTTGGTCGACTTATGTACCAAATATAATTTTATAAACTTATTAAAATAGTATACTAATTTAACACAAACAACTTATTTCTAGCCACTGATTTATATTTCTTAATTATCGAACTTTTTATGATCCTTATATTTCAACTACAAAATTTGTTTTACGAGGATGTCCACATGTTATATTATTGGTGTAGCATAAATTACAAAGAATAAATAGAAATCTAGTAGAAAAATGTGTCGACTAGAATCTCATGTCCATGTCTTTTATCTTTCATCTTATTTTTGTAGCTTGAAATCATTCTTAATGTTTCAAATTATTTTGTTTAATTTGACATCTAATGATATTTAGTTTGGTGGATTCAGCTGTTACTAGTCAAAAGTGTTTTATTACTCGTTTGAATAAATCTTAATCCCACGGAATCAACATCAAATTTGACTGTGTGGTTCAATCTGTGTGAATATAATTATACTATTTCATTTTGTTTCGTGGTCCTACCTTAGGAATATTATGCATTCTGTTTATGGGGTATCTCGACTTCGGTCCAAAATCTTTCAGAACTTTTATCAACATACAATTTTGAAAGATTCTTTTTTTCTTTTAAACTATAAATTTAAATTGAAACTATCGACAAAAAAACTAAAATTAAATCGTTTAAATATAATAAGTCGGAGATTCAGTTTTATTTTAATTTGTATCAAGATTTTTAACATTTAAATATTATTCATTTCTAAATTAAGTTTCTAAATTTAAATGCAAACTTGTTCGTTTGCATAAAATTTTATGTACAATTTAATATCAAAAGGTTAAAATTAAAAAGATGTTTTTATGATTATAAATTAAACTGTTATCGAATGATTTTGCATCCAAATGCAACACTAGAATACATGTTTTAAATTAGGAAAAGACTGGATGTCAAATGCTAATATCCTAATCCATAACGAGTCAACATATTTTTAAACAAAAAGAAGTCAAATTGAAGCCAAAGTAAAACAGGAGTGGACATCCTCTACTTGAAACCTCTGATGCCCTTAGACAGATTTAAACAATTCAAGTCAATGACGGCTTAAAAGCCATCTCCCTCACATGAAAAAGAAGTCCATCTCTGTCTGTGGATTTCGTCATTACCCATGTTGTCTCCTAAACAAGCCTATACTTTCCATTGATATGTATTTTAAAATAATCAAGATTCAAGACTAGTTGAACATTTTAAAATAACAAATGCGTTTCTCTCTACAAAATGGATTATATAACTCATTCGTCAAATCAACTCTTTTTTGTGGAAACTATGACATGTCTTCACGATTTTAGAGGATTTTCTTGAAATGTCTATAGGAATTTTGTGGCTGCGTTGCTGATAAAATCTTCATTTATGGTTCAGAACTTTCGTCATTACTATTATTATTTTTTTTGCTTGGAAAGTAAGAGCATATGGAGACTCCCTATGGGATTTTGTTAGTCACATTTATTGCAACTTTCGCTTTTGTTCATCTAGCTCAAGCTGCAGATCAAGAAGGTATGTATCCTCATTTGTTGAAATACTTTTTTCGAAATTTCATCGTTGAAAACCTACTACATACCTTAATTCAAATCCGCATAATGCATCTTGTTGAAAAGAAATAGACAAGAAAACTTGTCACTTTAACACAACAGTAATTATCTTGGATTATCACAACAAAAGAAAAAGTAATCATGATAGATTGGCATATTTTGAAACGTTTCTAATTTATACAAAATGGTGGGAATAGTTGAATCATAGAATAGCAGAGTCAATAAAACAAAAAAACTTGTAAGCTGAATAATCTCAAAAATAGAATTGTGAAATAATTGAATAGTAATTGACCACTGATTTGATCTCTTGAAATCTTAATAGGGTTCATCAGTGTGGATTGCGGTTTAGACCCACGTGAAGCATCACCATTTATTGAGCCAGATACTGGTCTATGGTTCTCATCAGACTCGGACTTCATACAAAGTGGAAAGATTGGGAAAATTGATCCAAGTCTACCCAAGACCCTAAAGTCATACGTGACTTTGAGATACTTTCCAGATGGAATACGCAACTGTTACAATCTTACTGTGAAACGAGGCACAAATTATCTGATTAGAGTTACAGCTCTATATGGAAATTATGATGGTCTTAATATTAGTCCTAAATTTGACTTACATATAGGCCCTAACTTTTGGGTAACAATAGAACTGGAAAAAAGGATAAGCGGTCAAACCGAGGAGATCATTTACATCCCAAGATCAAACTCCTTGGATGTTTGTCTTGTCAAGACAGGCACGACTACACCAATGATTTCATCCTTGGAACTAAGGCCGCTAGCAAATGATATATACATCACTGAATCTGGTTCGTTGAAGTCTTTCAATCGATACTATCTTACAAGTTCAGATACCATTCTCTCGTAAGTCTCTTTAAAATCCAAAAAGCTTTCGTTTTTCCTTTTCTTTTAAACTCATTTGGGTTTACGTCGTTACCTGGGAGATTACTGGCCGGCCCTGACTTTTGTGTGACAGTAAGCTATAAAAAGGTTCTTTTACATATAATTTTAAAAAAAAATCGATCGTTTTACCTTATAAATTTTTTATATATAAATAAAGGTTGCATGGCCATGTTTGGTTTGTTTAAGTTTAGGACCTGCCCTAAGGGTTTCGGCCAAATACCTCCTGATAATGCAAATAAAAAAAGTAATATTGCAAGCTTTTATGAACCTCAGGTACCCAAATGATGTCAACGACAGAATATGGGAACCAAAATTTGATCCGGAATGGAAGCAGATTTCCACCACCTTCGAAGTGAACAACTCCAATGGTTTTCTTGTGCCGCAGAATGCGCTCAAGACGGCGGCGATACCTGCGAATGATAATGCACGGTTTAATATTACGGAGGAGCTTGATTCTCCTGATGACGAAATTTACTTGTACCTCCACTTCTCTGAGGTCCAATTATTACAGAGCAATGAATCTAGAGAGTTTGATATTTTTTGGAACGGCCAAAAACAGTTTGATAAAACGATAAGCCCTAAATATCTGAAGACAACGACAATTCACTCCACTACATCACTTATTTGCAAAGGAGGGGGATGCAACTTAGAGCTGAAAAGAACTAAAAACTCCACTCTCCCACCTCTTCTCAATGCCATCGAAATTTACGCAGTCGTCAAATTTCCACAATTGGAAACAAATGAAAATGATGGTACGTTAGTAAGCACCAATGTGTTTCATATATTTAAGTTTTGGAGACCATCTCTTATATATGATGTATATGACATATTTATTGTTGTACTCTATGACAGTTGTGGCTATAAGAAACATCAAAGCCACCTATGGATTGAATAGAATCACATGGCAAGGAGATCCATGCGTCCCCAAGAAGTTTTTGTGGGACAATCTAAATTGCAGCACCTCAGATACATCTATACCACCAAGAATCATTTATTTGTGAGATCTTTATATAGCTCAACATTTTTAGAATTTTGAGGTACCCTTTTCTATCTACATATCACTTGTTTTTAATTTTTTTAAAAATTTTTGTTAACAGGAACTTATCTTCAAACGGGTTAAGAGGAACCATAGCAGCTGAAATTCAAAATCTGAGCCATCTTGAAAAGTTGTAAGTATGATAATTTCTTACTTCAAAGACAAGAAATTCATACATGTCAGTGACTTGATTCTTACAAACTTCAGGGACTTGTCAAATAACAACTTGACTGGAGAAGTTCCCGGGTTTCTCGCTAATATGAAGTCTTTAATGCTCATGTAAGTTTCTCCGGACATATTTGGTCATAATATTCATTTGGGTCATGTTCACCTAATATGTATGATATTTATCTTGTTCAACAGAAACTTGAGCAACAACAATCTGATTGGTTCTGTCCCACAAGCCCTTCACGATAGAGAAAAAGAAGGGCTGAGGTTACTGTAAGAAAGGACTTCCATCCACACACATTTCCTTTTGAATCCTTCACCACATGCATTGAGAATAGTAACATGCCAAAACATTTTTATGTTTTGTAGTGTTGATGTAAAGCATCGTTGTTTTTCCGATTCATGTGCCCCAAAGAAGAAATTTCCAGTAAAAATTGTTGCATTAGCTTCTTCGGCGGCTGTCGTGGTTATTCTAATGATATTAGTTCTCATTTTTGTGTTCAAGAAGAAAAAGTCTTCAAATAATAAAGGTATTAGCAGAAACTCATGATCAAATCAAATTTGTTTATATACTGTTCATTGTTCTTGTAATAAACTTTTGTCTCTACAGCTTTGTCACCATCGTCAAATATGCGGAGTGCTAATGTTACATCCACTAATATATCTGAAATATTGATCGAGACAAAAAGGAAAAGATTTAGTTATTCAGAGGTTATGGAAATGACAAGAAACTTGCAAAGACCACTTGGTGAAGGAGGGTTTGGTGTTGTTTATCATGGTGATATAAATGGTTCACAACAAGTAGCTGTCAAAATACTTTCCCAATCATCAACACAAGGCTATAAAGAGTTCAAGGCAGAGGTAAAAATTGTCGCAAATCTATATATATTTAAAGCAATGCGTTTCATGTGTTTTTTTCATTGTTAAACAGGTCGAGCTTTTGTTAAGAGTTCACCACATAAACTTGGTAAGCCTTGTAGGATACTGCTTTGAACGAGATCATTTGGCTCTCATCTATGAATACATGTCCAATAAAGACTTAAAACATCATTTGTCAGGTAAAAAAATTATAAATTTTCTTAGTTATATTGTTAAGGAAGAAAAATAATATGTTAGCTCATTTGACAATCTACTACAGGCAAAGACGGTAGTGCTGTTCTAAAGTGGAGTACTCGACTACAAATTGCCGTTGATGCCGCACTAGGTTAGAACTACCTCAAAATAACGTCACTCACTTTGCTTTTTTTTAATCAATGATTCAAAATATATTCAAACATTCTAGATTTTCAGAACTATTATTTATGGCTCATCTTTTTGTACCTTACGTATACTATATTCTCATTTTTCTACGTAAGATACAATATATATATATATTGTTTTAATAAGTATCCATACTCTTATTATAATTTGTAGAGATCACACGAAGTAACAAGGACATTTTCTAATGTTTATAGGTCTAGAATATTTACATATTGGATGTCGACCACCAATGGTGCATAGAGATGTCAAAAGTACAAATATATTGTTGGACGAGCTATTCACTGCTAAAATTGCGGATTTTGGGCTTTCAAGATCTTTCCAATTCGGAGATGAATCTCATATTTCAACGGTTGTTGCTGGTACTCCTGGATATCTTGATCCCGAGTAAGTATTATTACAAAACAGAGTCTATGAAATAATATGGATACAAGTATGCTAGAATTTGTGCTAACATTCATCTTATTATGCGTTTTTGCCTTGCTAGATATTACAGAACTGGTCGGTTGGCAGAAATGAGCGATGTTTATAGTTTTGGGATTGTATTATTGGAGATAATCACAAACCAACGAGTGATTGATCAAACCCGTGAGAAGTCAGACATAGTAGAATGGACAGCTTATATGCTTAATATAGGAGATATTACCAAAATCATGGATCCGAACCTTCATGGTGATTACAGTTCTCCCTCTGTCTGGAGAGCCCTTGAATTGGCTATGTTGTGTGCAAACCCTTCTTCAGAAAAGCGACCTAACATGTTCCATGTTGTTAGCGAGCTAAAAGAGTGTCTTCATTCTGAAATCTCTATGAAAGATAACAATCAAGACATGTACTCTCATAGTTCCTCTGAAACGAGCATGAGCCTTGACACCAGGGCTGTGCCTAGCGCAAGGTAGTATTTACAAAGATGCCGTCAATGACGTATTTCTACTTCTGGTATTGATCTTTTGTTGGATGAGTGACATCATAAAGAAACATGTGAGGACAAATATAGCATTCTTTTGATCTCGTGTGTTTGGAATACATTTCTAGAAACTAAATTTGTGCAGTTACCTCCACATTCTTCTCGAGAACATAACTCCAAGCCAATAATGACGATGGCTACCTAAGAAACTGATGCAACAATTGCCACTTGAGAGTTTTTCTTAGATGCTTTTGTTAATGATGAACCAATAGGGACTGCATACGTTATTAGGCAATCACAGATTCTGTTTCCTCAAAAAATATAAAAGGGCCTTTCTAATCAAAATAAATGTTTAATAAGATAAATAGAGTGACATATGTAGACCTAACTTATTTTTTTTAGCCAAATAAACTTACTTAAAACGGTTAAGAAATCTAAACCCGTAAAACAGATCCAACAAAAATGAAATCATGAGCAAGAATCCCTGTATTGTGCACTAAACAATCGTCTTTGGAATTTAAATTACAAGGAATATAGGAATGAAACAAGAAAACAAAAGTGATTTTCGCAATTTCCTCCATATACGCTGAGAAGAAATGCTAGTCAGCTGGAGAAGATATAATCTTTACTCGCTCGATGTAGTCTTTAAAGGAGCTATCGTCGTCACAGAGAGTTGATCATGAAAAGAATAGCTCACAAGATTGCTTCTAATTATGAATGGAGGGGAGAGGGACTTTTTGGTAGGTTCTTGATCTTAAAAGTACTCATAATTTTTACCTGTTTTTGCTATAGTTTTTATATATTTTTTTATCAGGTATTTCAATAAGTTTTGGTACTTTTGAGGTGTTTTTAGTGTTTTGTAATGGGAAGAGTCTTTTCAGGTTATTTGGACAAAAACCAGACAGTGCGATCAGACTTATGCCAAAAATGATGAAGACATGACAGTATTCTGAGGAAACGAAGCAAGCTGAAAATCAGACAAGAGAACGAGGGATCTCAGAAGGATGTTGATCGATCCCTCAAATAAATTGCAGAAGTTTCTAGCTTATGTAAAGAGTAGATCGATCAATCTTTAATCAATATCAAATCAAACGGAGTAAACGAGGATCTTAAAACATAGAATTGGGTATAAAAATAATTAAAAGGAGAAACATGAGAAAAAAAACAACGCATTCTGACCACAGTACACTATACAATACCTTTATATACTCATTATTCTCTTTTTACTCTTGTGTAAACGCTTGCTGATATACTAAACCCATTTGCTGCCATGTTTCACTCTCAATTCCACACATAATTCATTCATTTCATTTTTAGTCTCTAGATCATTGGTTATTGCTAAAAATCTGTTCAATCATCTTTTTTTTAAATGACAAATCCAATCCTTTCGTTAGTCCTATATATAAATAATTTCATTGATTTTATGTTTCAAGGCTGGCTCGATGGCTCCTTGAGTAAGTGGTCCTCCTTCTGTCCCTCTAAATAGACATTTCTCTTATTTAGTCTGTCAGTACTCAGAAACTCCCACAAAAATTTGTTCGAAAAAAGTCTAATCACTGGAGAACCACCGCGAAACACTGGGGAACCATCACGGAACTTGATGAGAAAAAAGTAAAGTCAGATTATCTTAGAACCAATTTTTTATCTATGAAACCAGAAACCCGATGCTAACCATAGGCTGTCGTTGTTGTCTGGGAAAAGCTAAGGTGAGTCTCAGTATATAAGTATTATGATGCTTACTGATGGTCATGCTTGATGGTGTTCATGTGGTTAAAGTGTTCATTTGATGATCGTAAGGTTTAACTATTCACTTATGCGGCAAAATCATGACATGCATGAATTTTGTTATTCAAACTATGCATTATAAATGGTATGGACGTGTGGTCGTTTGTGATGTGTGAAACCACAAAGAGACATGATTGAAACCATAGGCTATACACCGCATGATGATGTGGTTTATACTGGGCGTGTTGGTTGGTTAGGCAGTCGGATGTGTATTATTCCACCGGACCTCCTAGCCTTTGTGCCTATGGCTGGCTGGCTAGTGTAATAGTGTGACTGAGTGAGATGGGTAATATCAAATGAACAGAAAGGGCTTGATAAGGAAGAAACGGAAAAGTAAAGTATATACATATACGCTATTGCATGAGATGTACGTGCATACGGTAAGCATGTGTTGATTATTTGAGTTTTGCGGGGGAATTGTTTATGTGGTTAGGGAAACCCGATTCGCGGAGCAAAGTAGTTGGTCAGGCCCTACTTGTTTTGCAGGTAACACTTACAGTGTTACCCGTACGGGCCGAAGAAGTTTGGGCAGGGATAGTGTACAAATTATCGGCCTTTTGTAGAATAAGTTCGTGTTTGATATGAATAATATGTTATAAGCTCTCAGCATATATATGAATTGTTTGGTTGGGCTTGAAACCTAAATACTATATCAATAAAAGAGGGTTTCTGAAAATATTTTGGTTTCCATATGATACTAATCCTATCCAGACGAACTAAGTATATAACTGAGATAATCAAGTGTACGTGAAAGGATAGTACCACCAAGAAGTCATTAAAGTACACCAATGAAAAATTCAACTCAGGGGACGAATCCAATGATCTCTAAACCATACACCAAAAGAAGTGAATACATCTAAAAATTTATCTTCTAAGCTATCTTCAATTGTTACCATGATGTAGAACTTGGGAACATGGCACTACTGAGGACCTGTTAATCCTTGTGAAGCAAATGGATGATTGTGGGGGTTGGAGAATTTTTGTGCTACAAGATTTCTTAAAGAAAGAAAAAAAGATATAGTCGTTTTCGATCTTGATGATGAATCAAGTGGTGGAATGGAGTAGAGAAACATTATAAGGGGAGGAAATTACTTGGTCGAAATTCAAGAAACAATTTTGAGCAGAAAGATTTTCCACTAGAATCTAGGGACTGGATGGAAATGGAGTTTTATAATATCAAAGAGGGTTGAGGACGATACAACGGGTAGATTTCAAGATATCTTAGAATACTAAAGACTGGTTAGTCTGGCATTAAAATGGAGCGAGCCGAGTATGTGGAAGATGATTGATCGTGTAATCGAATCATCTGATTGATCACTCAAGACTGAAAGCCCTTGAAATAAAGTCGATCACTAGCACATCTGTGACTCCAAAAGACTTTGATCGATCCTATGATCGACTCATCACCCTCCCAAAGAAAAATAAAAATTTTCAGATTCGTCCCTATCTTTTTGAGAGAAATTCTAGTCGACCAAGTTATAATTCATTCTTTTCAAAATATATATATATATATATATATATCAAAAATAGATCCTCATCTCAAATCTCAGAACCCAAAAAATTTCAAGACTGTTTTATTGAGTTAAAATTTCGTCAAAAATAAAAAAGTCTTATGATTAAATTGTCCATATATGCTTTTGATAAATTTTCTAGTGACAATAAGATTTACTTGAAACACACAGTATCTAGATTGACTTCCCTTCCTACGAGGCTCTGAAAAGGGGAGGAACCAAAATGACGAGGAAACTAGGTTGGAGTTAACAAAATCTAGAAACCCTAGGCGATTCTTATTAATTCTAATAAAGTAAATAGAAAAAGAGAGAAGGCGGTTACCTCAATGAGACGACGAATTGTACGACCAAGAAGGAGATGTGGAAGTTGCCTTTATAAGCCATAAATAGGCATGACTTTCGGGTATTCAGATCGGTTCCAGATCTTACCCGATCGATTACGGATATTCTGGGTCTATTATTTTAGTACCCAAATAGGGTAACAAAAACATTTCGAGTCGGATTCGGTTTGGTATCTATCGGTTCCGGGTCGGTTCTGGGTCGGTTCGGGTATAGACTCTAAGAACCAATAAAAATCCAAAAAAATTGGTTATAAGTTTATTTTGGTTCGGATCCGGTTATTATACCCAAAATTGAACAAAACAAAAATATTTGATTAACCGAAATATGACAAAAAACCACAATGCAATTCAATATTAACAAACGTTTTCAAGATTTCAACTTTCAATATAAAACAATTCGACCATTGTCTCACACACAAAACATAAATAAAGTGCAAAGTTCAAATTTCGTAAATATTTTAGGGTAACCGATCGGGTATCAGATCCGAACCGGAACCGACCCAATACCTACGGGTAATAAGCGCTAGTAACCTTCGGATAAATAGCATTGTACCAAACCCGATCCAAACCGGTTATTTCAGGTTCCGGTTCAGGTTTTTGGGTGCAGTTTTTATATCCAGGCCTAGCCGTAATGGCTTCAGTTATCGAGATCGAGGAGATGGTTTCAAATCTTTTTGCTCAGATTCAACATCATCTGCAAAGCTCAAGGTACGGACACATAGATTTGGCACAAATTCGTCCCACGAAGAAGGTCCACTAAGCCAAAATAAAACCCATGATACTATCCAAGCCAGATCGAGCCTACGAGATTAGCTCGTGAGCTCAGCTTCAAGATGCCAGCAACGAGGAGAATCGGTCAAACAACTATTTGAATGACTTTCGCAATTTGCACTATCCGGAGATCTTCGCGAAGTAGTTGAATCACATGCTTTGTGAGATAAGCGGAACAAGCAAGCTTGGCCAGGAAATATCTAAGGATAAGGAAGGGTTCATTCGAAGGCATCTGATTTCTGATTCACAACTTAGACAAAATACTCATTGTTCCGACCAAACTTATCTCTTTTAGATACTTGTAACATTTCTTCTCAATCAATCTCAATCCATTTCGTCGATACTAACATATATTCGTTTCCTATAACACTACAAACACTTGGGTGTGGATCTCGTTTTCACAGTGCCTACTCATTAATTGTAGTTGTCTCCTGTTAACAGAACTTATATAAATCGTCATGGCACTAGGACTTTCTGACGAAAATAGATAACATGGATTAGAATCACCCCCACGAACAGCAAGTTCAACGCCAGCCATGATTAACAAAATCGAAACTATAAAAAAATTGATTCTAAATGAATATAATAAAAAGGAAACATTGAGGTCGAGCAGAAAACAAAACTCAAAATCTATAAGGTAAAAAAGCATATCAGTGATCGAATATTCACGGTTGTTGCTCTGATACCATGAGAAATATATAATATGTTCTTGCATTGATGTCAGACAGCAATACAAAAATATATATACACTAAGACAACGAACCCTAAACAGGCTTATAAATCTTATTTAAGGCCCAATACAGCCCAATAATTTCTCAGAGAATTCTCATTAACAGTACTTCATGCTCATGTGTGGATGAGATTACGTTCGTTTTGCATTCTCTAGCGACAATGATAAATTTATCACAGTAACGACAGATTTTGACGAGTGGGCCAGTAATTCAAAAACCATTAAACTATTTAGCGATGTTAAGATTGAGGCTTCTAACTTAAAATTAATTGGCAATGAGTAGATTAGTCCAAATTTCTTATATATTATTAAAGATCTCTCCCACTTTTTGATGCAAAACGTTACATACACTATTTAGAAATTAACGCATATAGCCTATTAATCTGTACCTAATTAATTTCAATAAATAATTAAAAATTTTACTCTCTATTCTCTAAAACAAATGGTGAAAATCTGTCATTGGACTAACAACTAAGAAACAAACAAGATTTAGTCGTTGGTTCTTAAAGACTGTAAAATGAAGGGAAAGTGCCAATTTCGGCCTGAACTTTTTCCGTCGTGCTTTTAAAACATGTATTCATGACCAATGCGTACTTCAACCCGAATGACATTAAAATTTGAATTCCGTAACCAAACTTAACACCGTTACCCTTAAACCGACTTTGACTAATGCCGAGTTAGTCAACCGTTAAACTTGGATTTTCAAGACTCGCGCCAATAGAAAACGACGTCGTTTTGTTCATTAAACTCAAATGATAAAAAAACGCTGTGGTTTTGGAATTGGGCGAAAATCACTAATTTCTCTCTTCTCTCTTCTTATACCAGTAATTAATTGTTATCACATTGGTTGTGATTACTAGCGATTGGGAAACGAGCAGGCCTTACCTTTTTAACAGATTTAACATGAGAGTAGTTTGACCAAGCATAAATAAAAAAACATCAGAACCAACAATGTCAACGACCACTAGGCCACGTCCATCGCCCTTTTTCAAATTCTTCCCCCTCAAATTGATAGTTTTTAAAAAATAAACATGACAAGTTGAATATTTTCTGACCAATACACAAATGAAAAATGTATTGCCCACTAGGTAACATATTAAACTCATTCATCGATTTTTAATTTCCTCTGTGGAACGTAGACGTGTTATAGTTACAAAAAAAAAATAGATATGTTACCACCACGTTTTCATAGGCACTTGGTATGCTCTTTCGCTTGAAATGTCCAAATGAGCTTTTGTGTTATCGCTCGGACTTTTCTTTGGAATTTAACGAAAATGGAGAGTCCTCATAGGTTTTTATTGGTGGCACTGATAGTAGCTTCCTCCATTACTCACATTGTTCAAGCTCAAGCAGGTGCCCACACTTTAACCCAAACGAAATGATTTTTGTATACATGATATAAATTATTATTATCAACGCACTTTCTAGTTTAAGCTGCATTCAACATATCTATTTATTTTTATACAAAATTTTGCGTCCCTTAAAATGACAAACCAACAACATTCGGATGATAGCGTCCAGATGAAGACTGATGAAACCAACAGTCATTAATTAGCAGTGATATTGTATAACGTCTAAGGGGAGAAACTACTAGGTCAACTAGTTCAATGGGTTGAACAATTACCATTAACCTTTTTGATCTCTTTCAACAGGGTTAATCAGTTTGGATTGCGGGTTAACTCCGAATGAACAATCTCCTTATATTGAGCTTGAGACTGGATTACATACTTTGAATCGGAATGGAGGCAAATTTCCACCTCTCAAAGTGAACAACACCATTAATGGTTTTCTTCTGCCGCAGGACGCGGCCATGGCTGCTGCAGTACCTGCGAGTGCACCGTTGACTTTCACCAAGGATCTTGAGTTCCCTAAAGATGAACTTTACTTCTTCTTCCACTTCTCTGAGGTCCAAGCCTTACAGGCCAACCAGACTAGAGAGTTCAGCATTTTGTGGAACGGAGAAGTTATCTATGCTTATGTATGAAGATGTTTTACGTTTAGTATGAAAAGAACAAAAGGAATCTGAATAAAAGAAACATTTATTATTAATGAGATTCAGAGTGTATTACACATACTAAATGTTGTGTGACTCCACTCTTACTTATACACGCGAACCGTTGTAGAGTGAAACAGTACGACTCAATCCTAAAGACACAATCGTTCGACCAAATGCGAAATGTGTCCCAAGGCATAACTAACTTATACGAATAGAACTATGTGTTATACAGAACTATATATGTGTTATACGAAACTATATATTATACGAAATTTGATTATAGTTTTACACTCCTCCTTAATCAAATCTTGTTTTGAATCCAAACTTCTTCCTGTGATCTTCAAAGTTCGAAACTCCTAATGCCTTTGTCCATTCTCTACTTACACACGCTTCATTGTAGCTTTGTGGTTCTTCCTGTGCAAAGAGACATGCTTCTGTATATTGCACCGTTTCATCAATCTCCACTCTTGATGCTATTCGCATGATCTCACTCATGGATTTGAATTTCCTTTGAGGCAAAGATGTCTCTCCTTCTTCAATAGGATCATAGTCGATGCCTTGTGGAGTTCTCGGAGTAGAGACATTTTCAAAATGTTCTCTAGTTGCTTGCTGATCACTCATGGATAGAACAAGTGTCTTATTGACTTCTTTCTTTCTAACCCAATCCCATTTTTTGTTCTCTTCAAACTCAACATTTCTTGATACTTCGATCTTCTCATTCTCCAAAATGAGAACCCTATAGCCTTTTGACAGACTGCTATAGCCAACAAAGACTTCATGTTTTGCCTCAGCATCCAACTTCCTTCTCTTTTGATCAGCAATATGCACATAGCATATACTTCCAAATATCTTCATGTGTGATGCATCTGGTTCATGACCACTCCACATCTCTATTGGTGTTGCATCATCTTCCGTCTTGGTTTGAGATTCCTTTGGAAATCTTTTTCGTGATTGATTTCCAAGGTTACACGCCTCACATACCTCCTTATTGATCTTGAACTTTGGTAAGCCATTTACCAAATCCTTGTCTTGCAATTGTTGCAAGGGAGTGTTGCCTACATGACCAAGTCTCTTGTGCCATGTTTCCATTTCTCCTTGCTCACTAGTATTCATGGCTTCTTCTCCAATCAGACTCAACTTGACAATGAAACTCTTGTTGGTCATTGGAATGTCCATGATCTTCTTGCCTTTTGCATCTAGAATGATGCATCTCTTGTCTTGAAAACATACTTCATAACCACTTTGGATGATTTGCGACACACTTAATAGGTTCTTCTCCAACCAAGGCACCAAGAATACGTTCTTGATAACCTTCTTTCCATAAGGTGTCATAACTTCAATCTCTCCTTTACCGGCGGTCATCACAATGTCTCCATTTCCGACTTTTATCGAAACTTTGATACTTCTATCGATTGTGGAGAAGTATCTCTCATCTTTGGTCATGTGATTAGTACATCCACTAATCGACACTCTTGTGCAAAGTGGCCGAACTTGCCACAATTGTAACACTCCTTGTTACTCTTTTGAACTCTTTCCTTGATCATTTTCCTTTGATCTACACATAGTTTTGTATAACACATATTTAGTTCTCGTATTTGTTCGAACGGTTGTGTTTTTAGGATTGAGTCGTACTGTTTCACTCTACAACGGTTCGCGTATATAAGTAAGCGTCGAGTCACACAACCTTTAATATGTGTAATAATCTCTGAATCTCATTAATAATAAAGGTTTATTTTATTCAAATTTCTTTTGTTCTTTTCATACTAAACGTAAAACATCTTGATACATCAACATGGTATCAAAGCTTTACGATTGAGAGGAAAGAAAATAGAAAGCACTAGTTTACACAACAAATCGAGAGAAGAAGTTTTGCATGCGTTACACACAAGTCTAGACGATGCAAGGAACTTCACATCAAGTAATTCAGATATTTGATGGAGAGAAGTACGACTTCTGGAGTATTAAGATGGCAACCATCTTTAGGACCAGAAAGTTATGGTCCGTGGTAGAAGAAGGAGTGCCGGTGGAACCGGTACAAAAAAACAAACCCCTGAAACGGGAAGGGAAAGATTGCTTAGAGAAGAAGCAATCACAAACGACATGATGGCTTTTCAAATCCTGCAAGCTGCTGTGACCGATCACATTTTCTCACGCATTGCGGCTGCGTCAACATCAAAGGAGGCATGGGACGCGTTGAAGGCTAAGTATCAAGGACAAACACAGAACAAATACGAGAACTATATATGTGTTATACGAATAGAACTATGTGTTACACAGAACTATATATTTGTTATACGAAACTATATATTATACGAAATTTGATTGTATATAGTTTAAGAATCTACACTTTGAGTCCCAAGTATCTCAAGGCTGGCACACTTTACAGCGTGTTACCTTTTCTTTGTGAAGTAGGGAAATGCTTATTTGAGCTGAAAAGAACTCAAAACTCAACTCTCCCGCCTTTGCTTACCGCAATGGAAGTTTTCACAGTGATCGACTTTCCACAGTCTAAAACAAATGACGATGATGGTATGTTTTTTGATGGATGGTTATATACTCAAAACATCTTTTAATGTTAAATCCAACATGTACTCGTCGTCGAAATTTCTGACAGTGATTGCTATCAAAAACATCAAAGACACCCAAGAATTGAGTAGAATCTCATGGCAAGGAGATCCCTGCGTCCCCAAGCAGTTTTTGTGGGACGGTCTAAGTTGCAGCGATACCAATGTGTCTACGCCACCAAGAATCACTTCCTCGTGAGATCTCTATCACACAATACTCTTTAGACTTGTTAAAAAGATATTCTAACAACATTACACTTTTTATTCTTCTTGTTTGAACTTATAAACAGGAACTTGTCTTCAAGTGGGCTAATGGGAACCGTACCAACTGGAATTCAAAATCTTACACATCTCCAAAAGCTGTAAGTATGATCATATTTTTAATTGGAAGGAAAACAAACTTTATACATGTCAATGACTTTTTTCATTGATTTCTGACAAACTTCCGGGACTTGTCAAATAACAATCTGACAGGCTTAGTGCCCGAATTTCTAGCAAACATGAAATTCTTGATGTTCATGTAAGTGTCCCAACATGTTTTGTGGGTTTTTAATGTATCATGTTCACCTAAGTACAAAGATTATATTTGTTGGTTTTAACAGAGACTTGAGGAAGAACAACCTGAATAGTTCAATTCCAAAGACTCTACGTGATAGAGAAAAGAAAGGACTACAGTTATTGTCAGAAGGAAATCATCCACACATATTTCCATTCAAGATTAATTGCCTTGTGACACAAGACTTGTGCTTTCAGAATACTAAAAGATCAATATGTTCTTTTTGTTTTGTAGCGTTGATGACGATAATAAGTGTTTATCAAGTTCTTGTGTCCCACAAAAGAAATTTCCAAAGATGATTGTTTCATTAGTTGCTTCCGCGGTCATTGTCAGTGCAGTGGTAGTGATTCTCATTTTTGTGTTCAGAAAGAAAAGAGAATCAAGTCATGTAGAAGGTATTTTCAGAGACTCATCAATTAATCAACAAACAATATACAATAAGGTGTGATGGATATTGTTGGTTTACTTGATTTTTCTCTACATATATCTATCTTCTTTGCTAGTAATGCCACCAATGGATATTACCTCAACTAGTACATCCGAACAATTGATCAAGACAAAACGGAGAAGGTTTACTTATTCAGAAGTCGTGGAAATGACTAAAAACTTCCAAATAGCTCTAGGGAAAGGAGGGTTTGGCGTCGTCTATCATGGTTATCTAAATTACTCAGATCAAGTGGCGGTTAAAGTACTCTCGCAATCATCATCACAGGGCTGTAAACACTTCAAGGCAGAGGTAATATACGCCAGAGATTGGTATTATTATATTTCACGCCATGTTAATCGAATGTGTTTTGTCATTTTTGGTATGTAGGTCGAACTTCTCCTAAGAGTTCACCACATAAATTTGGTGAACCTTGTCGGATACTGCGATGAGAAGGATCACTTGGCCCTCATCTACGAATTTATGCCCAATGGAGACTTAAAAGATCATTTGTCAGGTGAAAGATATAATTTTCTTGATTGTTATATAATCCATACGACAGCCAATTTTAACAACCTAATACAGGAAGACATGGTGAGCCAGTTATAAAATGGAATACAAGACTACGAATAGCTGTCGATGCTGCTCTAGGTTTGTACTAACTCAAAATAGTGTACATCACTTGTTTTCATTCCAAAAGCGTTCACGCCACAACTCACTAAAAGATATAAATGATTCAAATATATGGACATGCACAAATATGTATATACATTTTAATATGATCAAAAACACCGTTTTGACCAAAGAAATAACAAAACTAATAATTAGAACACTGCATCAATATGTACTTTTGTTCAGTAAAATTATTGTATCCACAATTTGATACTTCTATTACAAACTTATAATGATGAGGAAAAATCAATTAACACGAATGAGTCTATTAATGAAAACAACAAACAGAGCAAATTGCAGGTTGCGGAAAAACAGAGCCAACAACGAAGAAGACAAGACTCGGTTGTAATCGGGCCAAATAAGGAAAGCTGCAATACGG
>AFAN01000334.1:0-23788 GCA_000218505.1 Schrenkiella parvula | reverse complement strand
GTATACGAACTATCTTGAAGTTGAAGTACTAAACCAAGAACATAAAAGCAGGCTGAAGAATATGGAAGATAAAAGAGAGAGAGAAAAAAACAGGAATCAATCCAATCTCGATTTAAGCAGGTACGTGCTAAAGTAGTTGCAGAATGATACTGAAAATCTCCCAAATCAGCAGGCGATACAACTGACTCTTATCGACTGATTAACTGCACTCGAGACAATCAAAGCTCGACATGCTTGAAATGATACTCATCGATTGTCGAGTATATAAGACCATCACCTTCCAGTGACTGAATAAGACCTCTGTTTAAAGACACCCAAAACATAAAACCAACTCATTACACAATCAAGAACTGAAGTACAGAGATAGAGATTATATTTTATAAGTAGAAAGAAAGAGGCATACTCTAGCTTGTTCTTTGGGATCTTCAACTGCTGAGCAATTTCATCCAGGTGTATCCCCTGTAGTCTTGCACTGCAGTAAACAAATAACAACAATTATCAGACACAACTTTAAGTGTTGCAACGGTCAAAGCAAACTCAAACTTAAACTCACGTGCAAGCAGGTTGCTTTAGATAGTCTAGAATCATATCATCTAAGTTCTTGCGCCCATTTCCATCACTGTTTTGAGAGGACATCACCTACAAAAGAGTAACACATATTAGATATTAACTCACATGTAACATAAGTCATGTATAAAATAAAAAGAACTTGGTATATCTCGCAGAACATACAACAGATTCCATTAACATTCAAAGAGATGGTTTAGGACTGATGTTCAAAACTATACAAATCCGACCCAGAAAAACTCCGCTACTACGACAAAACTAAAGAAGATAGAGCAGCGTGTTCATGTTGAAAGAGCAAAAGACTTGGTCAATCTCATCGTGGATGGTTCAGTTGGGTTTGTGTTGAGTGATGAATTAACCAGCTGAGATTGAGTGACTGAAAAAACACACATATCAGAGAGGACAAAAATGTAAACACACCTCACAGTCTTTAAATGACTTCTGAGATGCTGCTTTCGCAATACAATTGAGACCTGAATATGCCAAAACATCACACAATTGAGCAAACATTTAGTATTGCAGAGTAAAACAGTTTATTCTAGTTTATGTTTGTTCAAACTGCTAAAGAGAGAATGGTATGGGTAATGAAGACGAAGGAGAGACAGAGCTCAACTGATCAAGTTATGGAAAGATAAATATGCAGGAGCAGAAATTGAGGAGAGAAGCAGAAAAAGAAATTCGGTTTCAGGAAACGTTTAAATCTTTCCATCGTGTTCCTGATTGGGTAAATACTAGAAATATTCATTATAGAGGAAAAAATTCATGATAGATATTTTTCATGACTACAACTTAGATATGGGATCTCTCTGACGTACTTTTCTCTGTCACGCTACACCTAACATCTTGTCTCAGAAAGACCAAAACTGGTGCTTAAAATGATGCCATTAACACCAGACTTTTGGTGGAATGACAATTTGTGTTCTTGGGTTTAGAATATTGTGAATCTATGATACTTTATTTAAACCCCATTAGCAAGAACAGCTTATCGTGGCCACGGTCTCACAGGTATTACTTCTGGGTGCCCTAAGCTTTCAAGATCAATACAAAAACATTAGCAACATCCCATAAAAGGTTCATCTATTACTCCATTTGTCAGGTCTTGTGAAAAATTATAACTAACCCGAGCTACTCTATCGAGCATAGTATATATACCTGAATGTCTTCTCGTTTGACTGATCGGCATAGGAACTAGTAGCTCACCTAAGACGAGTTATCAAGATACCTGAAAACAAACATTTATTTATCCGGTGACAGCCTCAGATTACGAGTCTTATCCCCAAAAGTCCTTGTGAAACACAAGGAAAATGCCAAATGCAGCAATTTTCAGCCATGTCTCCTATTAAAGAAGCAGGTCCAATGAAACAAGAGCTGCTAATATAATGAAGAGGGGCTTAAGTTAGGAAAGTTTGGACTACTTTGAAAAGATCCTTTAACGTAGTTAAAATAACTGAAATTATGTCTATTTGATTAGGTATGGGAAACTTAATGGTATGCTAGTCAAGAAAACAAGAAATAGAACCCAAAACTTAATGGTATACAAAAAGAAGAAGAAGTTGGGAGGTTACACTGTAAGCACATGTATCATGTGCAAGAGTGGTTGCAGATGAAGAATTGGCGCTCCATTTTTCTGTGCCATCTTCCTCCTCATCATATGCAAGCTTTTTTACTGTCTTTTTCACCTATTTCCCATTTTAGTTCCTTGAAGACGAAAGCAAAGGACATAGAGAACAGTTAATCTGAAGAAAGAGCAAAGTATCTCATAACATATTCTCTAATCATCTGAAAGAGACAGATCGACACAACTTTCATAACAACTCCTTCAACAGCAAGAATTGTTTTTCCTGGATATAATGAAACTATGAAAGTCCAGAAAGATGTAATCATTCGGGGCACTTCGGGTTATGTATTCCCACTTTAAGCAAGTTAAGAAGCTTTTTCACGGTGGCACAAAGTACAGAGATACGATAGATGCAATAAGTTTCAAGAAGAGCTCACCAGGAAAATTGCCCGCTTCATCAGTCAAATATGCGTTGTAGCAAGTTTTCCTTCCAACGAGTTAGTCTTGCCAGAAGATGACTCTTTGAAGCTCATTCACTAAGTTCTTCTGCATTGATATCTTTTAATATTTCCTTAGAGGACAAACCTATATTCTAACTAACATCGTAGCCAATAACCTCGTGGCATATGTAACACAACACAAGTTTGTATTCCATAAGTATCTTTCGACCATAAGAATAAAAGCAATCCTGTTATAACCTAAGTAAGAACCGTCAACAGGACAAGTAAAAGATCTCAACCGATTTCCAACAAGAGTCTACAATTTTTAGTGCTTGAATAGGACGAGAAGCTGAAAGTAGAATCAATAAAGGGAGTCATGAGTCCCTTAGCTACAACATCAGAGATTTTCCCTTTATAGCTACAACTTCTTGAATAAAGCTTGATCATTTCTGTCAATACTTTCCATATACAAAGGATAAAATCTCCAGATAAAGTATATAGATAAAAACTTGTAAGGCACGCGCAATAGACAGGACACATGGACCAGTAGAAAGCAAAGGAACGAGACAATTCATTGTGGACTTTGAATGAAAGAAATTACAATTGAAATGGGAGAACAAAAACGGATGTCAAATTTGTTATTACGATATGAATTCTAAACAATGCTAAAAGACTAGGTTACATACAGAGCAAACTGCAGCTATTACATGATTGACATTGTACCTTTGCACAAACTTAGTATCTCAGCCAAAATTCTCTCCCCAATTCCTTTATCTGGCCTCGGGTATACACACAAAGCTTGAAAATCTTTGAGATAGCCAATTACTGCTAATCTTACAACTTGACAACCAACAACACGTATCTTTATACGGTTCTTTGGGATTAGTTGCATTTTAGAATAATCTACTAACCTGCTCTGAGTCTGCTGCTGCAAGATCATAATGACGTGCTTTTCAGCTCAAAACTCGTAACTTCATCCCTTTCCGGTCCGTCATGGAACTACACGGTAGATATTTTTTTACATCCAAAATCATTGTCTCCCTTTGGACGAGAGCAAGCTGAACTCAGACAATATCTAACATCAACACGCATGCCGAAGATTTCTTTCACAACTCGAAGTCTTGTTCCTCGAAAGACCGCATGGAAATTCTCTCTCGGAGAGTTGGCCAAGCTTCGCCAAGCTGGCGTGGATTTAACTCCATGGCGACTCTAAAATCTTGCAGAGACACAGAATGATGATCTTGTGTTACGTCAGAAGGTCTGTTCAGAGTTTGTATTTGCACACTGTTACTCGGCCAAACCCCATTTACAACCTTGTTCTGACCCTGCTGCTTGTCTAAAGTTTGTTTCCCGGGATCTCCATTTGTGGACCGTGCTCCGACCAAATCAATGCACGATTTGATCAGCCTCTTCAAATAAACGTCCAACATGGTATTCAACGTATTAGCACACTCCACTGAAACCCCTTCAAGACCCTGTGCTACTGCAATATTCTCCATCCTTTTCCTCAGCATCTCTGTGTCTGGTAATCCACCACTGTCGTAGCAACTCATTACGTCAGCCTGGGTTGAAACAGGAACCGTTCTGCAGGACCCACCGACACTAGCTGAACAAAACGGAATCCCTAGAGGTGCAACCAGAGGACTCACTGATAGATTTACTCTCGCCTGCTCCTCTTGATTTTCATCATCATCATCATCTCTCATAGCTGCAGTTGCAACCTGATCTTTACTTGGTATTCTCGGTTTCTCAACAGGACGTAGAAACTCACCGTCTCTTTCATCAGCAGCATATCTACCTGATCTTTGATGATCAGCACGACCCAAATCCCCGTTTTCCATACCAACACTACCTCTATTGTCTTCTCTACAAACTGGCTGTTGCAACATATGTTCAACCTTCCCATTTGACCCTAGTGGACTATCTCTGATCTTTCTCTCGCGTATTCCAGACCTAACTTTCCGGGGAGAGATGGGCAAAACCCCGTTGGACCAAACAGAGTCATTCTGATTATTATGGTTAGGGACTAATGATCCACTTTGTTCTGGACCATCTCCTCTACTCTGCAAAGGTTTGGCCAGATGACCGGGTTCTTGAACAGGCTGCGGGGGCTTGGCAACAGTTGCATTTCTCAAGATCGCACGGATCAACTGGTTGTGTAGAGAGAGATTCTCCCTCCCTAACAGCCTAAAACATGTCTTATCAAACTCGCTCTTAGTAAGCTTCTGACTCAGAAATCTACTTAGGTAATAAAAATACCTTTTCGATCTTTCAACCCCAATCTTCTTCACAATATGCCCTTTCAGTTCACCAAGATTAACCCTCTGATCTTGAGAACGCTGCATCATTACTCTCACTTTGTATCCGAAAAAAAGAAACCGGAATTCTTAACTTATTTTCGTCTACACCAAAACCAAAATGAACAGTGGGAGAGTGCACACAAACGCACTCTCTCGACTTCTATTGCCCTTCACAGAAACAAAAATCTAACTCCTTGCAATGAATGTAAGTTCTTTCCTTACAAATCCCAAATCCATACAATGCCAAAGCCAAATCTCATCTCCTTCAGAACCAAAACCCTAGAGATCATATCTACAAGCCAGTTCACATAAAAGCCCTCAGATTTCAATCCTGCTGATTCAGTATAAGTATCAATAAAAAAAACCCTAGCTTTTGGGTCACCAAATCGTTTCCCTCTCGAGGAAGAAAACAGCGCAACGAGCCTCTCGCCAACTTCACGAAAACTGCACCAGCAAAGAAAGACCCAACATTGTAACGCCCAATTTGGAAGGTAAAAGCTTTAAAATTTAGGGAATTTGATAAGAGAAAATCGAGATCAGTGAAGTTTGAAAAGATCCAAGCTTTCTGAACAGAGAGCAGGAGACACGAGTTGGGTAAACCAGAAAAAAAGATGAAATTCGAATTGGAGAAGGAGAAAGGGAGGCAATGAGGAGCGAGAGGAAAGCTTGTAAGCAGACAAAACAAGTGTTAAATGTTTGATACAAGCAAGCGATTGACCAGAATTTCAGACAATTAAGAAGGAGACAGAAGAAGTAACTTCAGACCAACCTAATGATTCTTCGCTCCGAACTCGTATGTATTGCTTGAACCTCGAAATCTTTGGATTGCTCTTCGTTGGCTTTCTCGTATTGTTGGTCGGATTTGAATGTCTGAGCTTTTCGCTCTTCTGTGTGTTAAAGCTTCGATCGCTGCTTATTGGGTTTCCTCAATTTTCCTTTTTTCTCTCTTAATTTGTGTTTTCTCTTTCTCTCTCTGCAAACGTGTTCTTTTTCATCATTTATATTTGTATTAATTATCAATAGGTTTAACTTTTTATCCTAATTAGGAACTTTTCTCATTGGATAATTAGTTTTAAAAATCTGTTATAATTTAATAGTCTAGGCACTTGTATGTTATTGAGTGACAACTAAACGAGGCTTCATATACATAAGAAAAAAAAGGAAGTTAACTTCATGAATCATATATTGATATTGTTAACAACTGGATTAAGTTGTGATATCTCAAAACTAAAACTTAGTTACGAATTAGGTAAACAGAAATAAAAGTTTCAGTATTAAGAACTAGCAACCAATGATTGATAATATCAAATCATTCATTTCTAACAAATCATAGTTTAAGAATTACACTGTTTAATAAATTCTTTTTTATGGCACTTAATAAATTACTCATTTGATATAAAAATAAATATATATGTTATTTAATAAATTTATCATTATTAATGTAATAATTTTGAGTATTAGTATAAATATACAGTAATTATGTTGGTAATTATATTTATGATAAACTTATAGATAATTATATTGTCATGTCGATGTATTATTTAGTTGTTTATCCTAAATTTACAAGTTAATTTTAGATTATTCTGTATTAGACAAATAGATGATAGGAAAATTAGATTCACATTTCAATATTTAGATATACGATACATTTGAGAATGTGATATCAAAATTTTTTTCCTAACTACATCACTAGATTTATTTTGTCAATAATCATATATTATTGTGTATTAAAATATTAATTTGTTAAAACTTATTATAAATTTTCGCATGAACATGTACTTTCTAAACTTCAGTTTATATCTTTTTATTAAGTTGTTAATTATATCTTTTTAGACGTCAATAATGATTATTATTTAGAAATATATTATGCTAATACTCAAAATTATATCCAATTTTGAGGTCATTCTTTAAAATGTTGGAATATTTGTTTTGGGGCAATTCTAAAAACTATACATTCATGCAAGGATTAAAATAGAAAATTGACTTGAGAAATGACAAATTGTGACAAGTTATTTGTCACATATAAATAAGAAATAATAAAAATCAAATCATTTTCTTAATTTTACCAATTGAAGATGATTCCCTAGACGGAAAAAAAAGAAGAATTTATTCTAATTTGTTCTGAAACAAATCAATTATATTAGAAAAATTAGTTTGTAAAATGAATATTTTTGTCCTTTCGGCAATGATGTACTTGGGAGAGTATTCAACGGTTCAACCCAACGACCAATCTGGTTCTGATGTCACAAAGAACAAAAAGTGCTCCAATCTAAGGTCTTATATACCAAAACTTGGCTCCCGAATCTGGTGAATCCTATTTTATTCTGTGCAGTACAATATGCAATTTTCTTTTAATATTCAGTATATATATTATTTTGGATAAGTAAGGATTTGTTATTTGACCAAAAATATATTAATCCAATTATAGTAAAGGTGTAAAACTTATAAATTAAATATCATCCTTTTTATTTTTTGTTCAACAAATTTATCTCTTTCCATCAATTAAAAATAATAATTAAATGTTTCAATGGGAAATTTTTAAAATATATTAAACAAGTCATTAACATGTTGAGTAAATGTAGTTTTGTTTTAGTTTCTGAACTTAGTTGTATCACTCATTCAAGTTTCTAAGATTTTTTTTCCCAAGTTTCTAAGATTTTAATTACCTAAAATGCTACAACCTTACAAAATCCAGTTTTATTACAGGTTGTAAATCTTGTCACAGTTTGCATCATTTATAAATTATAACTAAATTTATCAATGGAAAGTTTTTAAAATGTGTCAAGTAATTGATGAGGTTTCAATAAGATGTTGAATAAAATTTATTTTTGCTTTTGTCTTTTGTTATATCACTCATTCAAATGTCTAAGATTCAATTTGCTAAAAGCCTAAAACCTTACAAATTCATTTATTAGTTTACAGTTTCAAATAAAAACATGAAATCTTAAAAATTTACAGACTAAGATGAAAAAAAATTACATATGTGTGAATGCCATAAACAAACTTAAACATTTACAGTTACAAATTCAATAATACAAAAACCAAAGATCCTAAAAAAAGCATTAAAACAAAGAAGATCCGACCAACTAGGTTCGAGAGGACTGTGCGGATTTACAGAGGATGATTGAAGATCCGACGGACTGGTCTTCATTCATCATTCATGTCGGAATTGGAAATTTTGAAGACACTTCAAAAATATTTTGGAATTTTTACTTTTGTTTTAATTTTGTGTTCTGTAAACGTCGAAACAGAGGTTCTCGTCAAAAAAAGCGCGTCTAGGAAATTATTTTTCCTTTATAATATTGGTAATTACGATTTCTACGGGAACTAGGTTACATACCAAATTTGATTTGATAAATGGAGAACGCTTGAAAAAAAAAAAAGATCTCACAAGTTTGTGATCTTCGACAATTAAAAGACAAAAGGAAATAAGATCACACACCTACCCAACTTTGTTTTTGTTTCTAAACTGATATTAGCTTTAAAACAACCAAAGTACATTAATTTGGTTTCACAATCTTTAATTAGACTGTGTAATGTTGCTGAATCGTGTCAAAGTCAAGTCCTTTAAGTTTCACCACTGACTCTACTTGTCCTTTTAATGTGTCAAGCTCTCTCAGCCTGCATATATCATCAAACCCACATCTCAGTATTTAGCAAAAAAAAAAACGATTTTCGAGCGTGATCAAGTTCTGAGAGTTTTGGTTGATGGTATGAAGGAGAAGAGATGATATTGGTTAAAACAGCGAACTGAGATAGGCGAGAGTTTCGAATTGATGGTGCCAAGAGGATAGAGAAAAAGGAATGATTTAGTTTTTTACCTGGCAACCTCAGCTCGGCGTTTGGCCTGTTCAGCGATCTCAGAGAGTTCACTGTAACAGTTCTTTTCATTGAAGATGTTATTTGTCTCGGGTGGTTGAAGTCCATGGAGGGTTCTTTGAGCTGCAGCCCATTGAGCTTCTCTTTCCTCTTTACCATAGTCTTTCTTCGTCGTGAAGGCAGTCTGATTTGTTTTATACATAGAAAACCATCATATAAGCAGCAAGATTCACGGTTACTCCGGGATTCATGTGATGGTTTTCGGTCTTGGTATAGATACCTTGTTTTCAAGAAGGTTTAACCAAGCTTTGCCACTCAAAATGTAGCGGATCGCAAATTTGAGTAAGTCGAGAGGGATGTATGTTACGAAACTGTAAAGCCAGATCACCCCAGCCCATCCCCAACCAGCACCTTCTATTCGCGCAAAACTCCAGTTCGCATAAACCGCTATGAATGTCGCCACCTGAGAGTGTATAAACCGCTATGACACTTCTTGTTCTGTTTTTGTGAAAAGAGTTCAAGGGGAAGCATTTGTTAGATATCTACATACCAGTTGAGCTATGACAAATGCACCAAGTAAGAGAAGACCGGGGCGTTCGACGAACGACCAGCTACGAGATCTGGTGACGAAGATGAGAGCCTGACTTATGATGCTAACTTGTAGATACAGAGCAGCCATCATTTGTTCAGGATGTTGGCTCAATGGTCTCACACCAAACTTGTTCTACATAACCCCCAAAAGAGTTAGCTTTTTGAACTGGCCTAGAGAAGCAACAGAAAATAAGAGTATATACCGAGAAAATATCAGTGTCTTTCATAGCCCAGAAGAAAACGACAGTCATCAAAGCCTGGTAGCCTCCAAACACGATGCCTGACGAGAAGATTTCTATGAGTTTCCAGCTATCTGGCTGTGGAGATGGCTGCACTCTGTCCTTTGATATTGTCATGATTGTTCCTATACTTAGCAATGCTTTTGTTAGTTTTATTTTAACAGAACTATTATATGCAGTTAATACTCTATAGTGTGACCTCACCATCGTTTAAGATTGCTATGATCAGGACCATGAAAGGTGCGAAATCGAACTCCCATAGGAGAGCAATGAACATGAAGCCAAACTGCAGATATTTCTATAACCTTAGATTATGTTTGAAACCATCTAAATCGAATAAAATCTCGTGAGATCTACTAAGTACACTTACCACAATACGTATCGTAATTGAAACCGCATAAATCTACACAGGGAGACAATATCAAGACTGGAATTAGTGAGTCTGTTAAAGGACGTAACAATTTATTAGACGTTTTAACTCACAGTGTAGTTTTTCATTCTTTGGAATATGGCTCTGCTGGTGAGCACTGCACTGATGATAACGCTTAATCCGGGTTCTGTGAGAACGATATCAGAAGCGCCTCTTGCAGCATCAGTAGCATCAGCAACAGCTATACCAATATCCGCCTTCTTGAGTGCCGGAGCATCGTTCACACCATCTCCAGTCATACCACATATGTGCTTCATTTGTTGCAGCCTACTAACAATCTCATACTTATGTTCTGAAATATACAGTGCATCATAGAATCCGTCGATAAGAATCTGTGGTTAAAGATTTAGCCTTCTGCAAAAGTGTATACCTGGAAAGACTCCTGCAAATCCATCAGCCTTCTCGATCAGTTCATCAACAGGAAGTGCACCCAAGGAAGAATCTTTTTCTTGTCCGAGCAGCGTAGAAGAAGGATACATGTTTGTACCCATTCCAAGCCTGCGACCAGTTTCTTTCCCAATTGCAAGCTGGTCCCCTGGTTTCAATGAGAAGGGAAAACCGGTTTCAAGCACAATGGAGAGCAGAGAGACAAAGATCAAATCACAAGAATTGTATGATTCTTACCGGTTATCATCTTAACATTAACACCGAGGTTTAAAGCCCTCCTGATTGTCTCGGCACTATCATGCCTCGGAGGATCAAATAGAGGTAAAAGACCTACAAGTTGCCATGGACCACCAGAAGCGTCTTTCTTCTTCTCAGGAATTTCCTGCACCAATAAATCCATATGAAACACAACGAAGACACAATGAAACAAGAACTTCTCGCAATTATACCATCACAGGAATTTACAATAACCGAGAACAAAACCTGTCTTGCAACAGCCAACGATCGCAGTCCACGCTCAGCAAACTTATCAATCACTCCATGAGCTTTCCTCCTAACATCTTCCTTGCAATTGCAGAGGTTTAGTATCTATTAACAAAGAAAAATCATTTGCATCATCAGCCAAACCTGTGGCTTGAGCAACATATCAAAGCTCGGAACCATTACCTGCTCTGGAGCACCTTTGCTAGCTCGGTGCCAAATCCCATCAGAGTCTACATACGTCAAAGCGGTTCTCTTATCGACTGGATTAAAAGGAAAGAAATGAACCTCACAAACACCAGCTCGAGCCTCTTTTGGATCAGCAAGCATTCCAACAATGGCTGCATCAATCGCATCCTGATTCTCAGTCCTCGAGGCTCTCGCAGCCAAAAGGATAACATGTTCTTTATCAACTCCTTTCGCAAAAACCTCCACTAAGTTTCTATCAACGGTAAGCTTATTGAGAGTCAGAGTTCCAGTCTTATCACTACAGAGAACATCCATACCGGCCATTTCTTCGATTGCAGTCGTCCTCTTAGTGATAGCTCCTTGTAGAGACAATCTATGAGATCCAATCGCCATGGTAACAGATAGCACAGTAGGCATAGCGATAGGAATACCTCCGATCAACAAAACGAGAAGATTATCGATTCCGTCTCTATACTTACGGTGTTGGATCGGATACATCACGAGGAGCTCAACGATGATTCCTAATGCAATCGAGCAGATGCAGAAATTCCCAATCGAGGTAAGGACTTTCTGGAAATGCCCGGCTTGGTTTGTGCAGTCGACGAGATGAGCAGCTTTGCCGAAGAACGTGTGGACTCCGGTGGCGATGACGATGGCTTCGATCTCGCCTTGTTTGCAAGTTGAGCCGGAGAAGATTTCATCGCCAGGATTTTTGGTGACGGGAATCGATTCGCCGGTGAGAGAAGATTGATCGACTTTGAGAGGATCGCCGTCGAGTAAACGAGCGTCGGCGGGAATGATATCGCCGAGCTTGACGCTGATTACATCTCCGGGAACGAGAATCGACGCTTCTTGCTCGCTCCATCGAGAATCTCTTAGCACCTTCACTCATACCAAAAACATTATGTGGCAGATTAGTGTTAGTATCAGTTTTAAGGATCAAAGTACATTTTTCTAGGATAAAATTGTTCCTTAAATATAAGTAAGATTTTGTGATGTAGGTATATACCAAATTTTATTATTTTAATTTTTTTTGTCAAGTTTCATATTCCAATACATTACGCATATGATAGTTTTTTTAATATAAATAGAAAAAATGTGACTAGTTACCTTAAAATCGTATAAAACTTTTTTGTTCCAAATATAATATATTAAATTTACAATTTATAGCAAAATTTATTATTGATATCCTAAATAATTTACAAAGAAAATTAAACATTATATCTGGATTCGTTTTTTTTTCAAATTAAGGTTTAGATCTTTCCACTATAAAAAAGTTTTTAAGTTTGTGTTATTGTAGAAGAATTAAATTGGTGGTGCTTTTAAACAAAACAAAAAATACTAATGGTGCTATGCCTGGAACAAATATTTAAATATGTGCTATTTAGAGAATTGTCTCTTTTTAACCTTTATAATTATTCTGCAGGTTTTATATTTAGGTAATATATTATTGGGAATTAAATTTTTAATATTTGTTAAACTTTTTAAATTCTATTTTTATTAGTTTATGGATTCTAATATTCTTATTAAAATATAATATTATTGGTTTGGTGATTTTATAATTCAAGTAAAAAAATCGGTTTGGTGTGGTAAGTTTTGAATAACTAAACATAACATACCAATTAAATATAAAAATTCTATTATTATTATATAAGAAATTCAGCTTAGAAGTTCGATTCAATTGGTTTGGTATAATCTGTATATACATTTGGTATATAGACATTTAATTAGAAGGAGCAAAGTTAATTGATTAACCTTAGTCTTGGGGGCTAGACCGGCCATGAGAGCGGCCGCAGCATTACCGGCGTTGTTTTCTTCAATGAAACTAATGGTTGAGTTAATGAATAGCAAACACACTATCCCCACAAAGTCTTCCCAGTCCGGTGGTCGTCCTCCTCCATTCGCCAGACCGATAGCCACTAGAGCCGCAGCCTCCATCACCCACGACAATGGGTTCCACATGAAACCCAAAAACTTTAAAATTTTGCTTTTCTGCGTATTACCAAATCACAACATTAACGACAAGAGTTTCATTAATGTATGTTTTTTTTGTTAAGGAGAAAATTTAAGAAGAGACCTTCTTCTCTTCGAGCTTGTTTGGACCAAAGAGGTCGACACGGTAAGAAGCTTCATCTGATGTAAGACCTTGTTTTGTACATTTCAGCTTTTCAAAAACTTCCTCCATGGGTATTCGAATCTGTACCCATCATTTATATTAACTTTTTAGGTTTTTAACCAAAACACAAGGAACTCGACAACTCGCAGGGGACATAATATCCATGTTTAAATTGAAGACATAGCAACACTTATGACTTATTTAAGGCAGAGCATAGTTGAACGGAATATGATCATATTTGTCTTTCTATATCATTAGTTCATAACGTCTTATAACAAAAACCAAAACTTTTTTAAAATTGCACTTTCTTGATGTAAAAAGAAACACATAGATTTTGGCTAGGCAAATATACGATCGTGCATGTGATGTTAGCACAACGTTTTAAAATGATCAACTATCGTATTTATATCGGATTCGAATCCGATAGAGCTATCCTATAAAGTCTAGTGGGAGTGTGGGACTCACAGTAGAAATCAAATCACGTTTCGAGGAAACTAAAAAAGAAATGGAATGAAACGAGTTCGAGTTGGATTACAATATATATTTTATGTGTTGGAACTAGTCAGGCCAAAGATGAAATACATGTAAACCATAGAAACACAAAGAATATGTAGTTACCAGATCAACGGATTCATTCTTGATGTGGTCGAGTCCATCGCCTTTATCCGCAGCGGCTGCCATAGTGACGCCGGAAAGAATGAGAGTGAAGAAGATTTAGGGTTTAGGATAGTTATGAAGAGAAGACGAAAGTGGAGTACTTATAGTTTATGAAGATTTATCAATGGATTTGGTGCTAAAACTTCAAAGACGTAACGAAAATGTGAAAGTGTGGAAGTGGGCTTATGTGAGGGAGGCTTGTTTGTGTATGCACTTTTGGTAAAATACATCATCAGTTCACGAGTTCACTTATTTTCCCATTTCCATTTTTATAAGTCATATTTCGTTTTTTTCGTATATCATAATTTTTAGTTTTTGAAGCAACAATAATTATTTTCTTTCTTCATCATATTATTCAATTTAGCACCAAATAGTGTTATGTGCTACTGGATAACAAAATAGGTAAAATAGAACACAAAAGGCAGAGCATTATAATCACGTAGAAATTCTATTTTTTGTGTGTATATTGTTATTCCTATTATATTTCTTGTATTTGTAATGTTTATATATATATATATATATGTAATTATATTTTTTTACAGAAAATATGTGTTTGGTAGAAACGTAAGGTAAAAATAATTTTAGAGGTAGTGGGAGAAAGATGAACACACAAAGGAGAAACTTGTGAAAGAAACAACTATCTTTTTCTCTTCTTTAATTTTCTGCTTATGCATTTTGCGTGAAAATCCTCTCTCTCACCAGCTTATTCAAACTTTTTCCATTAAAGACGAGAAAATACAAATTTTCTCAAATTCTTCCTAAAGCTACACAACAAAAGAAGCCCTAATTATGAAATATATTGTTTGTTAATAAGTAGTAACAAAAAAAAATAACTTGATAGAATATTAAATCTAGATAATGTAAGCTCTTATTTTGAAAGCTTGTGTACAAATGTTTTTTTGTAAGTAAAATATTAAATTTTATATCATTTTGAAATGTGTAATGTAAGTTATAGAAATAACTTAAAAAGTAGAAGAATCAAAACTACAAACAAAAACCAAATTACAACACAAACAACTAAACGCAAAAAATCCAACAAGATAGATATACATTGTAGTAATCTAATAAATTTCTGACGAAAAAATACCAATTTCGAACAATTTAAACTCGAAATATTGTGTTTTTTTCTGTAATTCTTAGAGTATTTATCATCTTTGTCACTATCATTTTCACTCAAGACCAATCTTCAAACTTCGAAAGATGGAAACACCTATATCTTTGAGAAGACTAACCCAAAAACGCAGCGGCTACAAATGTTTTGTTGGTTATGGTAATGAGTATATTTGCAATCTTATCTCATGTGTCATGGAAATAAAGAGAAGAATCATGTTGATGATTTTGAGTTATCTATTCATTTAATTAACTTACGATATCATAACTTTTTTGGTCCAGGATATGAATTAAATGATGATGTGAGGAAATATGGGTTCGACCAGAAAATAAAGATCACGAGGATAAAGGGTGATCGAAACTTTTCTTTGCCATGTGAACCAAAAAAAGGCAACGGATGCTCGTGGATCGTGGCAATGCAATGCCATGTGGTTACATCAAATGTCTTATGTTTTGGAGTTAAGTGTTCAAGTCTTACTCTTTTTATTTCAATTAATATAAAGACACTTTATTCTTTATACATTTTTTGGATGAATAAAGAAGTTTTGGATTTTACGAGTCTACAATTTTTTTGAATCGAGGAACCAAAGCAGAATTTAGAAATCTGGTATATTTGCTCATACGAACACTTATGGGTTCCAAATCTATAATGTACTCTTTTATATTATATCTGCCATTTTCATTTCGATTTGAATCAACCACAATCCTATTTGTAAATATTTTAAAATATAAATTAAATGCCAATGTTGAAAGAGTTCTTTAGTGTTCTTTTTTTAAATGGTTTTTTATAGTACCATCCTTCAATTATATTTTCAGGAGAAAAAAATTTAATTAAATATGCGTTTCACAGTTTAATATCATATTTATAAAATTTCGAAGGTTTTTTTTTCTTGAAGTGTTTGGTATTTGACAGTCAGACTACTCCATCCCATTTAACAAAGTCCATATTACTCTCCTCTTATTTATTTGTTATGATTTGTTGTTTTATTATTTAGTGTTGTTGTGTATTATTATATCCCTTAATGAGTTTTTGTTTTGTAAAATTTTCTGGTACAAATAAGAAACGGGCCTTGAATAAAGAGCCGATTAAACTTTAGTTTGGGCCTAATTTGAATAATCCGAGCGGGTCTTGACCCGACCCATAACACATCACCCGCTTACGCAAACACATATAGTCGACGTTAACAAATTCATCTTTGACCTTTCTTCTTCCCTCGACCGACCTTACGAGCCGTCGCCGCAAATATAAAGCAATCCCTAAACATCAATCTCTTTTTCTCTGCAAAATTTCTTCTTCGTTTTCAATCGTATCTGGAGATACAGAGATGTCAAGCTTAGCTTGTAATTCGTGTAACAAGGACTTCGAAGACGACGCTGAGCAGAAGGTCCATTACAAGTCTGAATGGCACCGTTACAATCTCAAGCGCAAGGTGAGTGAATCTCTGTTGTTTTTGGTTTTAGTTTCTTTGGTTTTTGCCTTAAATTAGAACTGTTCGTTTGTTTGTTTGTCTTCCCGAGGGTTTTTGACAGATATTGTAGCTTTCGTTACGGTTTGATATACTTATGGAAATCTTTAGATGTTGATATGATTTGTTTCTTCTATATTCTTGTGATTTATGATGAACAGTTTGATTTATATCATTTGGAAATGTTAGATTGCTGGTGTTCCTGGAGTTACAGAAGAACTGTTTGAAGCTAGACAAGCTGCAATTGCTCAGGAGAGGATCAAATCTAATGAAGCACCTATGCTTTATAGTTGTGGAGTCTGTGGAAAGGGCTATAGAAGTTCCAAAGCTCATGAGCAGCATCTCAAATCAAAGAGCCACGTTTTGAAGGCTTCTTCACAAGGAGTAAGCAACGGAGAGGAGGATAAAGCGATAATTAAGCAGCTTCCTCCTCGTCGTGTTGAGAGAAATGACCCTGCTCAGCTTAAGGGTTCGATTGATGAAGAGAGTGAAGAGAGTGGAGATGAATGGATTGAGGTTGAATCAGACGAGGACTTGGGCGGGGAAGATATGGATGAGTCGGGTTCTGGTGAAGATATGGACGAGGATGATATTGAGTTTGAATTGGATCCGGCTTGCTGTTTGATGTGTGATAAAAAGCATAAGACGATAGAGAAATGCATGGTTCATATGCATAAGTTCCATGGATTCTTCATTCCTGATATTGAGTACCTGAAGGATCCAAAAGGGTTTCTAACCTACGTCGGGCTAAAGGTATGTAGTTCGTCTCATTACTTTATCCCTCGATCTTTACGGTTAAAGATATTTGTTTTTGTGTTATATTAACTCCTTACACGGTTTCTCTTCCAGGTCAAGAGGGACTTCATTTGTCTGTACTGCAATGAATTGCGCCATCCATTCAGTAGTTTGGAAGCTGTTCGAAAGCATATGGAAGCCAAAAGTCACTGCAAAGTGCATTACGGTGATGGTGGTGATGAAGAAGATGCAGAATTAGAAGAGTTCTATGACTACAGCAGCAGGTTTAAAATCTTCTTGCTTTCACCACTGTTTGCTGGCTTATTACCAAATCTTGCGTAATCTTTTGTTTCTTTGGAATATGTTTTTGTACAGTTACGCCAATGAAGGCGAGAATCAGATGGTTGTATCTGGTGAATCAGCTAATACCGTGGAGCTTTTTGGTGGGTCTGAGCTTGTCATCACCAAGAGAGCAGAGAACAAAGTAACGTCTAGGACTCTCGGGTCTCGAGAATTCATGCGTTACTACAAACAGAAGCCACCCCCATCTTCTCAGAAGCACATCGTCAACTCTCTATCGCTCAGGTTTGTCTATGTCCCATCAGAGATCATCTCTTTTACTCTCTCTATCTATAATCAGCGAATCAGCATTGCAGAATCTGACTTCGATGGATCTTAAACACAGGTACAAGAGCATGGGTCTAGCAACGGTGCAGTCAAAGGAGGACATAGTGAGGATGAAGGTGATGAGAGAGATGAACAAAAGAGGAGCTAAAATGCGTGTTAAGCTCGGAATGAAGAGCAACGTCATCAGAAATCTGCCTAACAACGTCACGTATTAGTTTCTCCAAACTAGTGTGCTGTTTGATTCTATGACGCTTCTTTGTATTGTGAGATCACAGCAAACCAGAGTTTTATGGAACTTGCGTTGGTGAGTTAATCCAGATGAGCTTTGTATGCTTTTGAAAGACTCTTAGGCCCATTGGGCCGATTTTGTCCGAATTTAGTATTTTTGATAATGTTACTTTTTGGCGAGTTTGTATCTCTTACCTTATTATACTTTATTTATATTTTCTTTTTTTGGTCTATGCTTATGGTTCGTGTATAAAATAATTAGTCTGTATTTCCTTAACTTTGTAGATTAAACTATTCTCACTGTTTCCTATCTTCAACTTAACGAAATTATTCAAAAGTAACCAAAAACATTCGGGTTCAAGTTTTTCCGATATTGGATCTTTTGAATTTAGGAGATTCCTAGATATTTTTTTAATTTTTGAGTCTAGTTCAGCTTAATTCCAATCGGATTTAAATCAGTTTGGACAAATTGTTTGGAATCCGGTCTTTAATTTATTCGAGTATCCGTTATGTTGTTTGAGTTTTTATCCAAAAATAATCACGGATTAGGTAGATATTTATATCTAATCTATCAAAATTTATCTGAAAGTATCCAAAAATATTTAAATTATCCGAAAATAACTAACATGAGTGTATAATTATAATTTTTAGTATTTAGGTTATTTTAAATATTAGTATAACTACTATTTTTTTTGAAATATATTTATATTTCAGATACTTTCGAATATTCATTCGGTTTTTGTAGCATCCGCGATCCTCACTAAGACCGGCACGACGACCGTGGGACAGAGAGAAGGGCAAGTGGGCGGAATAGTTGGTTGTTGGCGCGTTCTATGGTCGAAGATAAGGGTTAAGTCAGCCAAATAAGACTTAACTGAGGGAAAAAGGGGGAAATTCGAGCTAAGACGAGCTGACCGACGAGCTGAAGCTAGCTGGATGGTCAACCAGCAGCTCGGTCTAGCTGGGTGGAGTGACGGGTAGCTGGACCAGCTGGGTAAGCTACTAAGCTAGCTAGCTGGTCAGTTCGCATTAACCGTTCGGGAGCGGTTATGAGAGTTACTCGCGAAAGGGTACACACCCGTTCGTACCTTTGCATCGTTTCGGTACGGATGGTTGGCGACCCAATGCCTATAAATAGACCCTTAGGTCGAGGAAAAATGACACAATTTCGCTAAGGCAGAAACACATACCAAAAAACCGAGATTGAGAGATCGTAAGGTTTAAAGCGATAAAACACAAGCGGGTTACAAACGGACGGCCTGATCGAGTAGTACGGGCGTCGATGGAACCTACTGGGACGAAGGAGAAGGATAAGGCTGTCGGCACTCCCGACTGTACGGCTAAGGTGAGTTCGGACTTGGGCTCAACCGCATGGTTCACGGCGGTCGTACACCGATCGGACCGTGGGTTATGGGTTGGCTTATGGACGAATTTCTCTCTTCTCTTTCCTTACTTGGTTCACGTTTATTGCGGGTGTCATGATTCGAAGAGAGTCAGGGTCATGGCCGGATTAAGTTCGGCCATAGTCCAAGTGTATGGTTAGGCGGGTAAACGGGCATTAATTGCATATGCAAAAGCATTTAGCAGACGCACGTAAGCGAACCAAGGATACTTACGTGTTATGGTTTCAGGATCCGAAGGCAATCAGGGGGAAGATTTGGCTTAGAAGCGCGAGACGTAGTGGTAGGAAGTCGGGTGGAGTAATAGTCTGGATATTAGGATCTTACTTTGTAATAGCCTATAGTGCAAGACTCAATCATTGTAACGAATCCTATTTATTTTAATAAAGGAAATCCAGATTTGTTTTATTTAAATTATCGCATATTGATTCTAAAAAGGATGAATCACAGAATAAAGTAAACTCGGAATTATTTCTAATTATAAAACGCCTAAAGAACAAGGCTGAATCCTCGGGTCGACCGCGGGTCGATATGGGGTAACCTCACCGGCTTAGTAGCCAGGTCGGGTTGCTTCAGTTCTCGACTCGGATTGGATCTAGGACCAGTTTTTCATGTATGGCAGTCGGCAGTTTAAGCCGGGTTTGGTACGATATTTGTCTGCATAGCGTACAAGGGATCCGATACAGACACGGCTGAAGAACGTGGTGGGCTAGGGATCCGATACAGCCATCGCGGAAGAACAACCGTGTCAAAATGTGGTTTTGAGAGGTATCCCATTGTTTCCATCTTTGTCTTTCATCCAACAGAAGTCAGAGTCTGACCGTTTCTGCTAAGTTGCAAACTCATTGTGAACCATGCTAGATTTCCCATCACGTAAGTTAGTGAAGTGCCACAGATTCATACATCTCAATCCAAGATGTAAAATTCAAGCGTTTAGTTCAAATAGTAATTGGCTACACCATATAAGTTTCTCAAAATAACCCAATCAACAAGAACCAGGCTGAACCAAATGAAGACTTGAACATTCTTCTTCAAACCATGGACAAAGTACAACACTTTTTCCGTAGGAGATAGTTCCTTTCTATGATAAACACAGCTAAATGCATAAACCAACTCGGTGTACCCAACCTTTTCACAGATTTCATCATTTTCATCCCTTTCCTCCTCATCAACTTCACTTAATGCTGCTGTGGCGCACACGCTCCTATTCAGTTTGTTGAAAGAAGTCCTATTCAGCATCAAAGGAGATGCTGCTGCATCCTCTTTATCTGAAAAATTGATAACAACTTCTACTCCGTTGTTGCTTCTCCTCTCTGCCATCCCTAATGTTACCTCCAAGCAAGACCAAATCCTAAGAACACGAGAGTAGAAATGTACCAGTGATTAGATCAATCACAAAACCTTACACCATTAGATTCAATGAGATTTGATTTATTAGATGCTTGATACTCACTAAACAAACGCAGAAGGCATCTAGCTTCTAAAAGAAATGTTCTGAAAGCTAAAACCTTAAACCCTAAACCAAACCCTACAAGGCTAGAACAGGGATATGCAAGATTGATCATTTGTTCTTACTTAATGAGTATTTAACTACTTAAGACAATAACCATGAACTCTTTGAAAAAGCCCACCATATATCCGAAGAAAGCTGTAAGAAAGATCAAAACTTTCCCAAAACAAACATGCATAGTTTCACAGAAACAGCAAACAAACAGTGCCTAAGTTAGAGATGAGCTGACTGATATCAGTTATAAAAGTTACCAACACAACACTTTTATCAGAAGAGAAAAAAAAATGCAGATGCAACAAGATTTCTTAATTGATGAATACCAGAAAACAAACAAGAATAGTGAAAAAGAAGATACGATGGAAATGCCTCCAAATCATAAAGCCGCGATTAAGAATAGTAACCCTTGTCAGGTAAAAGAGATAACAAGCATAATATTTTGTTTCTTTTTCTATTATATATATATTTTGATAATTTTTTTAAAAATTACAAATATCGTTTGGGACGAATAGTTTGTGTAATTCCTTTAAATGGTTTTTGCATCAACTAAAGATGCATGAGAAGAGATAAAATAGTTGGTGAACGTAAAGTATGTGTCCCGTAAGCGAATCCACACATTTTCCAAATGTTATTGTTGTAAACAAAGATTCTCTTAAAAATCATATATGTTGAACTCTATTTATTTAAATATATAAAGACAAAATAGAAAAAAAGAAAAGAAAAAGAAAAAAAAGAGAGTCAATGTTATTAAAGCGAGAGCCACCACTCTGAGGCTGTGAGCCCTAATAGGCGGGAAGCTTAATCGAAAATGGAGGGAAACAAAAAAAATTCCCCAAAACCATTTTTTCATCCCTCTTCTTAAATTCTTCACCGTCTTCTTCTACTTCTCCGATCGCTTCCCTCAACACTTCCGTCTCTCTCCGAAACTTTCGATTCGCGAGCTTCTCTTCACCTTCGAAAAATGTTCTCCAACAGTCAATTCGACCCGAATTCCGCTTTCTCCGGCGGCGGATTCATGTCTTCTCAGCCTTCTCAAGCCTATGAAACCTCTTCCTCCACTGCTAAGGTCTGATTGCTAATTGTTCTTTGTTTCTGATTGCTACTTCGTTCTTCTGTGAAATTTTGTATTTAACCTAGATTTATTGATTTGAGAGATGCTAAATCCGTTTTGGTGTGTTTTTGGGAATTGCAGAATCGTGACTTTCAAGGACTTGTCCCATTGACGGTGAAGCAAATTGCCGAAGCTTCTCAGTCTGGTGCTGAAAAATCTGGTATCGTCATCAATGGAATCGAACTAACAAACGTACAATCTCTGAAAAAACCATTTCCAGATTTCCTCCGTTCTTCGTTATTCCCTAATTTATAAAATGTTTGCGCAATCTTTACCTTTTGGGCATTTTCAGGTCTCACTTGTAGGGCTAGTGTGTGAGAAAGACGTCTCAAAAGTCACTGAAGTTAGATTCACTCTTGATGATGGAACAGGACGAATCGACTGTAAAAGATGGTAAATTTATAAACATCCTTTTGATAAACGCAATACTTGTTTTCGGTATGAAGTGATAGATGATGAAAGAGAGAAAGTGTTTGTAATTGGTGTTGTGCCTTTGTTATTAGGGTGAATGAAACTTTCGACGCTAGAGAAATGGAGTCAGTGCAGTGAGTATCTTCTGGCTTTTGTCTGGTTGATGGTGAGATTCACTCGGCTAGGAAAAGTTGTTTTTCTAAAGGTTTAATCTTGTGAAGCAGAGATGGAACCTATGTGCGTCTCAATGGTCATTTGAAGACTTTCCAGGGGAAAAAGCAGCTTCTTGTTTTCTCTGTGAGGTATGTTTATGTTTTTGTTTATGACCTGTTGATTTTGAAATGACTGATTCCTTTAGCATTGGCAATACATTGTGGTAATAAGTTTGATAGATAAGCTATGGAATCATCTTGAGTGTTAAAAGGTCGATTTGTTTTGCAGACCTATTATGGACTTCAACGAGGTGACTTTTCACTATATTGAGTGTATACATTTCTATTCCCAGAACTCTGAATCACAGGTAAAGTTAAATGGAAGATAGCAAACAATTAACTGTGTTGTTGTTGTAAGTTCACAGTTTGCTATTCATGTCATCTCTGACAAATGTGTGGTTTCTCAGTTGGGACAGCAAGCTGGTGATGTCACCCAATCTCATATGGGTAACGCATCGGTTAACACAAACCAGGCAACCACGTTGAACCCTGTACGATGAGATATACCAAGTTATTTTATTTTGTACATGAATTATGATACATATGTGTTAAAATCTAATCTGTGTTACTCTTTTGTAGGTGATGTCCTCTCAAAACAGTGATGGAAATGGGCGCAAGAACTTAGATGATATGATTCTAGACTATCTAAAGCAACCTGCTTGCACGTGAGTTTGAGTTTGAGTTTTCTTTTTGCAACACTTAAAGTTGTGTCTGATAATTGTTGTTACTTGTTTACTGCAGTGCAAGACAACAGGGGATACACCTGGATGAAATTGCCCAGCAGTTGAAGATCCCAAAGAACAAGCTAGAGTATGCCTCTTTCTTTCTACTTATAAATTATAATCTCTATCTCTGTACTTGCAAGTTCTTGATTTTGTAGTGAGTTGGCTTTATGTTCTGGGTGTCTTTAAACAGAGGTGTTATTCAGTCACTGGAAGGTGATGGTCTTATATACTCGACCATCGATGAGTATCATTTCAAGCATGTCGAGCTTTGATCGTCTAGAGTGCAGTTAATCAGTAGATAAGAGTCAGTTGTATCGCCTCCTGATTTGGGAGTTTTTCAGTATCATTCTGCAATTACTTTAGCACGTACCTGCTTAAATTGATATTGGATTGATTCCTGTTTTTTTTTGTCTCTTTTATCTTCCATATTCTTCAGCCTGCTTATATGTTCTTGGTTTAGTACTTCAACTTCAAGATAATTCG
>AFAN01000333.1:0-23910 GCA_000218505.1 Schrenkiella parvula | reverse complement strand
GTCGACATTAAACCTTAAGTTTTCATAACGAGTCTCGTCGTTTGCTTCCATGGCCGTCTCTCTCAGACAGCCGGGAAATTCGGTATCCACCGCTATAAAATCACAACTTTTAAGCGATTCTCGAATCAAAAGCATCTCTTCTTTCACATTACAGCACCAAATCTCGCGCATGTTCGTCATCTCTCTCTTTTCTCTCTATGATTGTTTAAACAAGAACAAACAAAATTTTGTTTTAGGTTCGAGTCTTGTGGGTTTGCTTTATGTAAGTTTTTTATTTTCCTTTTTTTTTCTTACAAAACTTCCTTTTTCTTCTAGTCAAACGTTTTCGTTGACCTTTCGAATTAATATTTCCTTTTCTAATTTGTTTCGACTTAAGATTTCCTTTTTCTTTAGCGACTCGAGAATTTTTTTTATTTTTTCTTATTTCCAAAGTTGTAATAAAAAATAGCACCCTAGTTTTTCTATACGACGAATCTTCACAAAAAAAAGATTACTCTTCAAATTTATTCTAGATTTTATTGATGTCTACAAATAATTAAATATTTTCGTTAATCATTTTCTGTTGGAATTTTGATTTTGATGAAACCTATTACTATCTCTTGAAATTTTAGATTCATAATATCTAGAAATAACAAACAGATATTAATAAACAAATAAAACATATATGAAGATAGAAAAATTAACTTTTGGTTCGCGAACACGTATATTTACAAGTAACAATAAAGTTTTTGTAACGCAAGAGATTGAATATTGAGTATTTTTACAAAAACAATTGTACAAAAAGTACATATATAAAGTAGATTTGTTTAAAGTTTGAGGCTATTTAGAAAAGTAAACAGTATATCTGATTTGTGTTGTGGGTTTGCTCTTATATAAATGTTCGATTTTTTTTTTCCCTCACAAAATTTTCTTTTGAGAAATACCCTACAATAGACTAAATAAAAAATTTTGTCACAAAGAACACAAGGATAAAATTCACACAAATAGCATTCATTAAAGTGTAAAAAGATAATTATACCCCTTACTTTATATAATTTCATTTTAAATTAATTATCAAATAAAAAATAGTTTATATTTCAGAAGAAAAATTATTTTTTTTCAAAAAACTATATTATTTTTTCAATTTCTTTTTTTTTTCAAATTTGTTACTCATCAGTTTTATGAAGAATATATTAATTTTTAGGAATGATTTATATAGTTTTAAGAAAGAGTTCAAAAAAACTTCAGTAAAGAGTTCTAAAACTTAGTAGACATTTAAAAATGTTTTAACATAAATAAATTGATTTTAAAAGGCTAGCAAAATGATTAAATATGTTTAAATGATAATATAAAATGTTCAAAAAAATAAAAGTGTTCTTAAAATTTAGGAAGGATATACTAATATTTAGGATTGATTTATATATTTTTAGGAAATGTTCGTCATCTTTCTCTTTCTCTCTCAGTGATTGTTTCTGGGAAACAAAAAAACGAAAATTTTGTTTTAAGTTTAAGGCTTGTGAGTTTGCTCTTATATAAATTTTTTTTTCCTTTTTTTTCCACAAAATTTCCTTTTTCTTCTAGTCAAAGTTTTTGTTGACTTTTTGAATTAATATTTACTTTTCTAATTTGTTTGAACATAAGATTTTCTTTTTTTCTGCGACTCAATAATCTTTTTTTTATTTCCAAAATTGTGATAAAAAAATAGCACTGTAGTTGTTTTATATGACAAATCTTCAAAAAAAATTAAAGTTTAAATTATTCTAGATTTTATTGATGTCTACAAATAATTAAATATTTTCGTTAATCGTTTTTCTGTTGGGATTTTTATCTTGTTGAAACCGTTACTATCTCTTGAAATTTTAGATTCATAATATCTAGAAAATAACAAACATATATTAATAAACAAATAAAACATATATGAAGATAGAGATATCACCTTTTAGTTCATAAACATGTATATCCACAAGTAACAATAAAGCTTTTGTAATACAAGAGAAATAGATACACCCAAAATAAATTGAACGTTGAGCCCTTTTTACAAAAAAAAATGTACAAAAAATGTACATTATATAAAGTAGATTTTGTTTTAAGTTTGAGGCTATTCAGAAAAGTAAACAATATATCTGATTTGTGTTGTGGGTTTGCTCTTATATAAACTTTATAATTTTCCTTTTTTTCCACAAAATTTTATTTTTAGTTGACTTTTTGCGTTAATCTTTTCTTTTTTATTTGTTTGGACTTAAATTTTCTTTTTTTCTGCGACTCAATAAAGTTTTTTTTCTTTTCTTCCAGAATTGTGGCAATGAGATAACAATCTGCGACGAATCTTCACGAAAATAAATAAATAATTAACATTCAGATTTATTTAAAATTTTATTGATGTCTACAGATAAATATTTTTCGTTAATTTTTTTCTGTTAGAATTTTGATATTGATGAAATTCATTACTATCTCTTGAAATATCAGATTCATAATATCTAAAAGATAACAAACAAATATTAATAAATAAAAGAAACAGATATAAAGATAGATATATTAGCTTATGGTTCGTAAACATGTATATCTAAAAATAACAACAACATTTTTGTAATGCAAGATAAATATACATTCTCAAAATAAATTAAACGTAGACCTTTTTTACAAAAAAGAAAATATACATAGAAACAAAAAAGTACAACTAAGTTGAGACGGTAAAACTGTTTGAAAATTGTATAAATACATAAATCTTGATCTTATAATCCGTGCAGCCATTTAAACTGAAACAAAACAAAAAAAAAAGTTCTTCTAATGAATGTTATAAACATGAGTGTTCAAGAAAATTCAACAGAGATATGTGTAAAATTTGCTAAAATATTGTAATGTTAGTGCAGAGCACTCAGAGATTAGAGACAAGATTGTGATGATAATTAACAAGAATCTTAGTTCTGACATATACGTAATGTTTGAAAGGAGATAGGCACATTTGTGAGAATGCAAAAACTGTTGGCATTGATACCACAAATAATACTTAAGCTGCCAGAGAGATTAGACACAAAGATGATTGCAGCTAAGAGTTTCTTCTTGGACATTTAACGATCTATATTATGTCTTCAAGAACATTAAAGATCGATCAACCTCTATGAAAGAAACTTTCAGCAAACATGATCTTATGCTTAATCTTCATGACGGTTGAAATTGTTTGCGGCATTAAAGCCAACAATATCTACAATATTGACAGATGCGGCTCATCTAAACTGAACATAGAAGAAACTTTGGTTTTGCATAGAGAGACGAAAGGAAAAGAACAATTCTTTCTTTCAATGCCATTGCCATTAGATAATTGTAACCCAACACGATGATGGTGTTTCAATACGATGGTTACATGCCTTGCCTATTCTTGAGCCTATTGCAGGAGCATGAACAGAACCATTCATGCGTTTCAAGTGTTGAACTAACATATATATATATACACACATAAATACGCTGTACCAAGACTGATTTTACGCAAGATAATCTTTATATGGAACTCTCTCAAGTGTCTTGTTGAAAATTACATTTAGAAAAAAATAAGGCATTATCAAACAGAAACTACACGGCAGGCTTTTACAACAAAACTGCTTTCTTTTTAGGTTCAAGAACCGGAGGGTCTATGTCGATCCCCATGTTAGCTGCAGTTCCTGCAATGATTCTCATAGCGGATTCAATGGTCGTGCAGTTCAGATCAGGCAGCTTCTCTGCTGCGATTGTGCGCAGCTGGTCTATTGTTATCATCCCAACTTTATCTTGCTTTGGATCTTTCGATCCCTTCTCAACACCTATTTCCACAACTCAACAAATGTCAAACATAATAAAACAACTCCCAGGAAGAGAGACAAAGAAATAGTGTAGATGTCACACTTTATACCATCATATATTCTATCTATATCCAGACAACTACATCACAAAACATATGGTGCACATGATTTGCTTGCTCATTATTCTATTTTTGAGTAGAAGCTCAAGTAATGATCTAACAAAACTAGTAAGACAAAGGGCATAGTGTAAAATTTTTACAAAACACACGATATGCATGATATTCTTGCCAATTGTTCTTGTACTACACTAATTCCAATTTCTATAGTTGACAAGGAGTAAAGCAAAACGCAAGCTATTCAGCTTTGCAAAACGAAAGGCGTTAAGTTATGTTATTGGTCATGTTATTCATTCTGGTGGAGAGAAGAATACCTGCAGCCTTAAGCAACAAAACCGAAGCAGGCGGGGTCTTGAGGATAAAGGTGAAGCTCTTATCCTGCAACCAATACATATAAACTCCATGAAGCCCTTTCATAGAACTATGTGACTCGAGACATTATCACAATTTAAATGCTGCTCCTATCACAAGTTGAAGATTGGATACCAAATATACAGAACAGTTACAACACTTGAAAGACTCAGCTTTTGATGACAAAGTTACAACAATGTTACTCTTCTCTAGATTAATCAAACCAGTATATCAAGATTGTAACCGGATCTATGAGAGATTATATAATTAGGATAGAAGTAAAACTCACATCGAAGACTGTGATTTCAACAGGAATGATGTAACCAGCTTTATCAGCGGTTCTGGCATTGTAATCCTTGCAGAAAGCCATAATGTTGACTCCTTTCGAACCAAGCGCAGGACCTACCGGAGGTGCCGGAGTTGCTTTTCCCGCCTCTAGAGCCAGTTTTATAACTCCGACAACTGCGAAATTCCCAACTCATAAGACGATAGAGAGACAAAATTAAGGTTTTAAGGAAATGGGTAATGAAAAGATTGTACCTTTTTTTGCTTTGCCTCCGGGTTTGGGCGGAGCCATGGCGATAACGGTGAGAAATCTCGGGGATGAGGAGAGAAGTGGGGACTGTCTCTTTCCCAGAAACTGGACGGAAACATTGGCTTTCGATGATAGTTTAGCGGAAAGAGAATTCGAGAGCTTAGATTTGGGATGCAGAGAAGACGAAGTAGAGCTGCAAAGAGTTGATAGAGAAGAAGACGCCATTGATTCAGAGTGAAGGAGAAGGTAGTGAAAGCAGAATGCGAAAGTTCTCGGATTGGGAAAAATCCTATCCACTTTTGAGTTCTCTCACTTTATGGGCTTAATGGGCTAAAAAAGCAGGCCTACAATTTTAGATCCAGTAAGCCCATCCTGTGTTGCTGCTATGAGGCCAGAGTGATTAGCTACGTATGTTGTAATTCTTAGAATGCATGTATACCATTTTTTTTTGGATTTAACAAATTATTTATCAACATGAAACCAATCACATTCTATAAAATAAGGTTTTTAAAAAGAAAATGAAGGGCGGCTTCGTTTCTCCGTGTACTGCGTAGAAGTTGAAAAAAAGAAAAAAAAGAAAGTCACAGAAATATAATAATTTCAAATCATTGAAAACAAAAAAGGTTAAAATGAAAAGGTCAACTGAATGGTTCTTGACTCTTTAGTTTAGAATGGATGCACTTTCTTATGTGTTTCCTCTCATTTAAAGAAAGAAAGTGTCAACGAGGCTGCATTTTCAGATAAACTAATACTAATAAAACATATATTCTGTTCATTTTTTTACAAATATTTTATTTTATATTCATATATTAAACATACAAGTTGCCGTAATCAAGCAGCCCAATAATGATTCAATGTTTCAAAGTTCAAACAATGTGAGCGTAAAGAAACTCTAACTTTTTTTATACACACATATATGTAATCTTATAATCTATATATACCCTTCTTCTTCCACATGAGTCTCTTCAACTAAATTACATTGCATTACATTTCATCTCTCTAATAGAACCCAAAATGATGAGAACAACGATTCTTGTGGCTTTTAGTCTAATGCTTACTCTGAACATTGCTGCTGAGACTAAGGTACTTGAGTTTTTATTATGCCCAGATCTGATCTAGATCTGTACTCAACCCTTTTTTCCTTCAAGTGTTTAAATCAATTCTTCTATGCGTTTAGTTCTTGAAAGAAGCTAAACTTTGTATATATGCTTTGTTTGATGATTTGATAGGTTCACATAGTGTATCTAGGTGAGAGGCAACATGATGATCCTGACTCAGTCACTGAGTCTCATCATCAGATGCTTTGGTCAATCCTCGGAAGGTAATAGTTACTTATATTCACCAACTTTAAACAAAACTATAGCGTCAAGTATCATGGACAATGAATAGATTGATTAACACTCATGTTGGTTGTCACATCACAGTAAAGAGGCTGCACTTGACTCAATGGTGTATAGTTATCGCCATGGCTTCTCCGCTTTTGCAGCCAAACTAACCGATTCCCAAGTGAATCAACTCTCAGGTACTTATAAGAACAAAGATTGATCGATTCGGATTTGGGACACTTCTTGTTTGATCTTTTGCACTGGCTAAATGCAATTCTTGTTTTGTGAAAACAGAGTTACCTGAAGTTGTTCATGTCATACGCGATAGATTCTACGAATTACAAACAACTAGGACTTGGGATTACTTAAAACATACTTCAAAACATTCAAAGAATCTCCTAAACCAGACTAACATGGGAGACAAAGTCATCATCGGCGTTGTTGACTCCGGTATTTTTCTAAACCAAGTTCTTGCCTCTTAAACCATTGTTTCAAGTTTGTTAAACCGGTTTTTGTTTTATAGGAATATGGCCAGAGTCTGAATCATTCAGTGACAATGGCATTGGACCAATACCAAAACGTTGGAAAGGAAGTTGCGAGTCAAAACAGAGTTTCAATGGCTCAACCGTTTGTAACAGAAAACTGATTGGCGCCAAATACTTCGTCAGTGGTTTACTCGGCGGCGCTGACGACAGCAACTGGAACACCACAGAGAACCCAGAATACGTCTCTCCTAGAGACTTTAACGGTCACGGGACCCACGTGGCTGCAACCGCTGCTGGTTCATTTGTCTCGGACGCGAGCTACTTAGCTCTCGGGAGAGGAATAGCTAGAGGCGGGGCACCGCGGGCTCGCATAGCTATGTACAAGGCTTGTTGGCACGTAGCATCTATAGGTACAGCGACTTGTTCAGCTGCAGATATGTTGAAAGCGTTAGACGAAGCTATACACGACGGTGTAGACGTTTTGTCAATCTCGACATCGTTTCCAATCCCTTTGTTTCCGGAAGTGGACGCTCAAGACGCTATGGCGGTTGGAGCGTTTCACGCGGTTGCTAAGGGAATTCCTGTCGTGTGTTCTGGAGGTAACGCGGGTCCTGCTTCTCAAACCGTTACCAACACAGCTCCTTGGATTATTACCGTTGCTGCAACCACTCAAGATCGGTCTTTTCCCACACTTATTACACTTGGCAACAATGTTACAATTGTGGTAAGCTTTACAATAGTCCAAAACGCAGAAAGATTTCAGGTTCACAATCTTTGTTTAACATTTCAACTTCTTTAAATTTTAGGGTCAAGCATTGTATCAAGGTCCAGATATGGATTTTACCGGTCTGGTTTACCCTGAAGGTCCAAGAGCAAGCAACGAGACATTCTCTGGGTAATTTTTAAGAATCTTCTCTATGGTTTCCCATTTCTATCAAACCAAGTGCGTTTGTACCTACTGAGACCAATTTTCCTAAATAAAACTTGCAGAGTCTGTGAAGATCTTTCCAAAAACCCAGCTCCTATAATAAAAGAAAAGATTGTCTTGTGTTTCACAAAATCGACGGAGTATGGTACTGTGATCCAGGCTGCATCAGATGTATTTAACCTTGATGGCTACGGCGTGATCGTTGCAAGAAATCCTGGATACCAGCTTAATCCCTGCGACGGCTTCCCTTGCCTGGCTGTAGATTATGAACTTGGAACCGATATACTCTTCTACATACGTTCCACAAGGTATATTATACACCTACATATCTTTATTAACTTGTAACCACTGACCTTCACATTAATTATGTATGTATCAAATGGTTGTAGATCACCTGTCGCCAAGATTCAACCGACAAGAACGTTGGTTGGACTCCCCGTGGCTACAAAGGTTGCGACTTTCTCATCGAGAGGACCTAGTTCGATCTCTCCAGCAATTCTCAAGGTAAATTCAGACCCAGCTACTTGATTCTCTGTTTCTGACAAACCCTAAAATCTACAAGATGCTCTGTTTTTTAATAAACCCTAACCTCTACTTGGTTCTCTGTTTCGATCAATCATAACCTTAACCAGAAGTTTTAGCATAGTTGATTGCTTTATATGTTGATTATATATTCACAAGATAAATGTAATCAAGAACTATGTTCAAGAAACAGTCAATAATATGTTTGACTGAAGTTTCAAGTAATCAATAAAGAGAACTGATTGTTTTCTCTGATACAGCCTGATATTGCAGCACCTGGAGTAAACATACTAGCAGCTACTTCTCCAAACGATACATTCTACGACAGAGGATTCTCTATGAAGTCAGGAACATCGATGTCGACTCCTGTTGTTGCAGGAATCGTAGCACTCCTTAAGTCTTTGCACCCTCATTGGTCTCCTGCGGCCATTAGATCCGCCATTGTCACCACTGCTTGGAGAACAGATCCATCCGGTGAGCCCATTTTTGCAGACGGGTCAAACCGCAAACTAGCTGATCCATTTGATTACGGAGGAGGCGTCGTGAATTCAGAGAGAGCTGCAAAACCCGGACTTGTTTACGACATGGGAGTTAACGATTACGTTCTCTACTTGTGCTCTGTTGGTTACACGGATTCATCCATTACTAGACTCGTCCGCAAGAAGACGGTTTGTTCAAGCCCTAAACCTTCTGTTCTTGATCTCAACTTGCCTTCAATCACAATCCCAAACCTTGGAAAAGAAGTTACTATCACTAGAACTGTTACTAACGTTGGACCGGTAGCGTCAATTTACAAGGCTGTGGTTGAGGCTCCGATGGGTGTTAACGTGACCGTGACACCGAGGACATTAGTGTTTAACGCGAAGACTAAGAAACTGTCGTTCAAGGTCCGTGTGTCGACGAACCATAGAGTAAACACTGGCTACTACTTTGGAAGCTTGACTTGGACTGATTCTGTTCATAATGTGGTTATCCCTGTGTCGGTCAGAACTCAGATCCTGCAGCGTTATTACGATGAGAACTAATTTTTATTTATGCCTTCAGATTCTGCATTCCTTTATTTTTTTTTATTTCTTGTTTAAGTGTGTCTCTTTATTGACGATTGATTAATAATACGATTAGATTGCTATTGAGTTGAGATCAAGAACAGAAATAATAAGATTCACCTTGTTTAAGATATCAATAACTCGTTATGCTTACTCACTACACATGAAGACAAAGCATAATTTGCTAAAAGCACTAAACTCTTTGTGTGGCCAGTGTTGCATCTTCTCTTCTTGGAAGAGGATCATATTTCATGAAGATGAACCGTATCAATCAGTTAGGCAAGGGAAATCTCAGACTCAGATTCTGACTAGACTAACTTACCGTAACTATATAGTTTTTCATCTAGTTGGAATACAAAACCATTTTTTTTTCTTTCAGATTTGTAGTTTTTTTATTTCTATCTCTATAATATTATTTGAAAAATCTGTTTCCTACATTAATTATGACCAATTACCATTATTAATCTTTTTTTAGTATTAATTTTTTTATTCAATAACTTTTTAGTTCAAATTATTTTTCAAATAATTACAAAAATAAAAAATATTTTAAAAATTTTAAAATATTATTTGAAAAGTCTATTTTTTACGTGTTACGATGATACTAATTCTCACAAGTCTAAGTATATTAAATTAAAATTAATTTTACAATTAATAATTTTATAAATATTATGGTTTTAAAAATATTCCTCTTTCTCTCAGACTGGATAACATCCAAAAAACGCTTTCCAGTTCTGCGTACAAAGCCAATAGTGTTCTCATCTATATGCTCCGAACATGTTCTGTCCCGTATTTTCCCGTAGGTACCCCCCTAATCTACTAACCGGTCCATGATCGATTCAAAAAGCGTCAATCTAGAAGTTAGGATAATGGAAGCCTCAGGAGGACGTCTCGTTTGGGTCCTATATTGGGGTTCATCCCCTACTTCTTTGCGATCTTTTTGAATCACGGTTCTCCAACTTTCCATCTCTAGGAAAGTAAATTGTAGAGTATCTACCGGAGAGGAGTCATTCCCCTCAAAAAGTTTCTTATTTTTTTATCTTTCATATGAACCATATAATCCAAGGACCATACTATGTCCGGAATGCCCACTTGTAATGCTGGTGGACATTGAAAATAAAATGTCTGGCTCCTGACACGTAGGGAAATTTCTGTCGGTGCCCAAGTGATATTTAGTGAGATGAAAGCAGGTAGCCACACAGCTGGAAAGTTTTTGCCACATAAAATAATTAAGTTTCTGAGGGATTTCGACCTTTCAAACTTGGTTCTGCAAACATGTAATGTAGAGCGCAATTATTTTTTGTTGTAGCTCATATTCCGATTTTACTGGATAACTTCTTGATTTTTATGGTTCCATATATTTATCGAGAGAACAATTTCAGCAAAGTCTCAACCCCAATTGACAAGAATATCTCTAAGTTGGAAAGCTTTCCATAGAAGTGGAGCAACCCACTCTTTTGCATTTTTTTTTTGTATAATATTATGGACGAGGATTTTGGGTTCTCTATCTTTTGTGGGCGTCACAACTCTCGTCGGACGTGCAGAGAAAATTGCGATCCAATATTAACTCCTAATTTAATGGTCTTCCTAAAACTATGTTTAAAGAGAGGTTTTATAGCCATAATGCTCCACCACACATACGATGAGGAGGAGTAGACTCTATGATCGTCAAGCGGGTTTGACTATCAAAAGTACCATCTTCTGAGCACCCTAGCATTAGTTAGTACACAAGTTCAAAGTCTGGAGGCCATGGAAGCCCAAACCACTCAACTCCTCGAGTACGCAAATCATGCAGTTCTCTATATGCCATTTTATTATGTTCTCTATATGTAATTTTTTCTAGCACCAATGCAAAATTCCACAAAACAGGAAAATTTAAAACTATCCTTAATGAAACTTAATTTTTCTTTATAAATGGACGATTATACCTCCAACGGTAACTGGCAAAAAAAGTAAACAATGCATTATCATGTATGACGTTAACATGATAATGCATTGTTTACTTTTTTGATAATGTTAACTTCATGCATGTACTATTTTGTTATTTTATTATATGAATGCATATTTTGTATTTCGTTGATTTTGTTTATGGGTCAATTTGCTGTGTATTCATATTAAACTTTTTATTAAAAAAATATAACCATATAAAACACGTAATAACCAAAACACTATTTTAAAAATATATATCTAACAAAAATTGCTACATTTCATATACTAAGTTTATGAAGAAAATTTGGTATATTTGTAATTATATTATCTAATATATCTGATTTATATTAATGGTTATATATATTAGTTATTATCAAATTTCACAAATCTTTCAAAAAAAATCTATATAAATAAAATTGTCTATATCATAATTTGTTTGATGCCATATCATAATTTTTTAAAATCTGTGAAATTATTCTTTTAGCAAATTTGAGAAAATTATTAGTCAAATAATGTTTATAGGATACAAAATAAAGTGAATTAATAATTTAATATTAATACAATAGAAAATATGAAATAGAGAAAAACATTTGTTGCACAAACCCAACCACACACAACCCCAGTAGGAAAATACAGAAGCATACTTTTAAGCAGCTGATAAACTACTATCTTGTCAATACAACCAACTATATCATACTTGACAATTCAATTTATAACTTAGAGTTTCTTTCCAATTCAGTCTGCAATAAGTTCAAGGATCCAATACGAATAAGCGCCGTAAATGATATTTGGGAGCTTGAAACCTGCTTCGATAGCCAAAATCTCGAATTCTTCTTGAGTTCTCTCTTTGCCTCCATGTGTGGAACACATCATTGCCACATCGTAGCATAATGAATTTTTGGTTGCTAGATCGTTTTCCGATATTTCTCGTGGTAGTATCGATTCAACTATGATCACTTTGCCACTTTTTGGTAATGCTTTCTTACAATTTTTTAATATTTCCACACATTGGTCATCGCTCCAATCATGAAGTATCCACTTTATCATGCAGAACAAAAATACATTCAATACGTATGTATTGTGAAGTAGGTTGGTTTTACCTTCATGAATATGGCTTGACCTTGTGGAATTGCATCAAACCAACGTGTTCAACACAAAGCCCTTTTTTTTTTTAATTCCAGCCAGCGACCGTTTTGGAAATCAAGCGGGCAAAATAGTTGTTTTACTGGTTGTGAACTCTCTAAAGAAATACATAAACTTCAAATAATTTAGTCAAATTTTCGATGCGATATAATTTTTCTTTCATCAATTATCTACTTAAATAATTAAAATGTGTTATTTCTCATATATTTTTATAGCATACATTAATTTTTTTCTTTTACTTTTTATTTAGTGCTATATTTTGTGTTAAAAAAGATAATTACTTTATGGCAAATAGTGTGAATTTTTTTGATGTGACTGAGTAAGTACATACATAATTTTATTTGTATTTGTTAAAGACAAAGGAACTGTCAAGGGATTGACAAGTTGTTGCAAGGTTCCAAATACTTGTTTTATCGTCCAGAGACCTACAATTATCACATCTGAAACAGACTGGCGTGTTGACCATTCCAAAAACATGCATTAAATCATAAAACAATGATCACAGTATTAAATTTACCGAGTCAAACAATTTACTCGAAGAGCTGGGAGATTTCTATGGGCAGCAACTATGATAAAAAGAGAGGCCAGTATTAGAAGCTGGAGCAGCATTTTCAGAATTGGAAATCAAAACTCGCATTCACTGAAGTAAAATTCAATGACTATTATCGAGTTCGGGTTTCAAGAAGAGAAGTGATGTCATCTTCTTAAAACAAGAACCCTTTGCTAAATTCAAGCTTTATAAACACTATTATTGTATATTGACGAACTACATTCTAACTTGATCCTAAAATGGACACGTAGACAACTCGAATACCAAGTACATGTATCAATTATATAAACATATTTTCTCTTATTTTTTGACTTTATGTTGAATTTTTATGCTCATTGTTGATCATATCTCACCACAGTTTCAATACAATCCGGATACAATTTCTCATTCTTTCCTTATTTTCACACTAATTCTTAAAAAATTTTTAATCTTCAGCTTTGCACTTGACGAATCCAATCTTCCAAATTATTCCTATTTACAAATTTTGACTGTTGTAATTTCTGCTACGACACTTCTATCAAACAAATACAAAAAATAAAAACTATACATGTTGTTTGTCATCTAGATTAAGCCACACATATATGCGGGGTTGTAATTTAATATTTAACATTTCGTAATAAACACGAAAGTAGAAAAAAATGAGAATATATGTGAAAGTAAATAAAATTAGATAGAGAGTACCGATACAAAAATATTCACGGATAGAGAAGGTTAAAAAAATTGTGTAAGTCTAATTGGTAGAAATTTTTTATATGTTAGTAATTTATTATATAATATTTTAAATTTACTAACTTTTCAAAAACCAATTTTAGATAATAACATCGTAAGACTTTTACATATTATGTGAATCATTGTTTGTTTACAAGCTCAGTTATAACTATCATTTTGGATTTATGAATTATATGTCAATTAGGGTTAATCCGTCTTGATTGCTTCATTTTAGGATGTTTTTATTGCTAGAAATGATTGCATCAGCTAGTTTTAGAACTTATCGTTTTTCATGCATCAAAAGTATAAAATTCGTGAACCAACTTTAAGATGAGCAATTTACTCTCCAAACCAGTACACGTTTATGCTATGAAATATCGTGAACCAATTAGACTTAATTTAATGCTAATTTGCTATTGTGATTACAAATGAAACTTTAGTAATGAACGATATAAGGCTTAGAGTTAATCATATTTAGTGTTCGAAGTTCTAGGACGATTCGTAATTGATTGTCTTTGATTCTTTGAATTCGTTTATTCCTCAACCCATGCGAAATACTCTATGACCCAATCTCTTTACTCATATCTATATATAGTTTCCATCGTTGCTATTAATGCTTACTTAATTCTTGCTTAATTAGTTTCATTACATGCTTAGTGATAGAAAAAAACAAAAAAGCATTATACCATCTTAGATGGTGTCTGGTGTCTACTTTCGAAGATTCTTTGTATGACACTTGGTCTTTGTAGATTTTCAATAAAAAAATCAGAACTATCAAGTTTCTTACGTTTGGTTTACCTATGGGCTATGGGCCTAGGAGTATAATACTTTCTTTTACTTATTACTAAGCCATTTGTTTTCTCTTTCTCGTGCTTTCAGATGCATGACCAAAAGCCAAGATTTGAGAATTTTCGTAACAGTCAAGCAAGAGCTATGGAAACTTAAAAAAGAAAATAGAAAAGCTAAGCAGAATTTGAGTCGGAATCCATAGCTTCTACATGATACTTCGAGATGTGTTCTTTTGGAAATAGCGTCACAATTCGGTCACCTCCTTTTTTAGAGGCAAGGCTACAAAATCAAATCGCAGGTTATCGCATTGTTTAAGCATAACATATTCCATAGATTGCCGTAAGTGAATCCAATGGACCATGTAGAGACATTTGGAGAATTATGCAGTACACATCAACTAGATCGTACCTGAAGACTAGACGAAGTGCATGCTTTTTCCTATATTCACTGAGTTTACATATCGCATAGGTGGCTTTGACTCGTTGACACTTGGGTTCAATAAGGACTTGTCATGAGTGTAGAGCAACTTCTCTCAAATATAGATCAATCCTTCTCTGAACAAAATCTTCGGGTTCCATAAAGAGGAGTGGAGTCATTTCATGAAGCTTGGAAGCATTTTAAAGAGTATATTGGAGAGTGCCGCACCACGTTTACGTAAGTTACACTCTTTAACCCCTTCTAATCACGTGTTGATGAGGGGGTTCATCAATAAAACCATAAAATTAATCATTTGTAATTCTAATATTTTCATATTGGTACTTATGTTAAAATTAATTAATGAATATGTTGGGATAGGAAGAATAGATTGTATATCGCGTTTGTTTGTGGGATAGGAAGGTTTTTTTTTTATCTATCAAACCAAATTTTTGTTGTATTTGTGAGAAGTGGTGTTCAAAAGGTGGCGTTTTTGAAATGTTCCTTTTATTTTTATGGTGGTATATATTATTTATTATCAAATTTTATAAATCTTTCAAAAAAGAAAATATACATAAATAAAATTGTCGATGTCATAATTTGCTTGATGTCATATCATAATTTTTTTAAAACTGTAATTTTTTTTTTTGCAAATTTGAGAAAATCATTATTCAAATAACTTTTATAGGATACAAAATTTAATGAATTAATAAATTAATATTAATACAATAGAAAAGATGAATTGAGAAAAAAAAATTGTTGCACAAACCCAACCACACAAAACCCCAGTAGCAAAATACAGAAGCATACTTTTAAGCAGCTGATAAACTGACTATCTTGTCAGTACAACCAACTATATCATACTTGACAATTCAATTTGAAAAAAAGTAGAGTTTCTTTCAACTGGTAGTTCCATTTCAATCTGCAATTAGTTCAAGGATGCAATACGAATAAGCGCCATAAATGATATTTGGGAGCTTAAAACCTGCTTCCATAGCCAAAATCTCGAATTCTTCTTTAGTTCTCTCTTTGCCTCCCTGTGTGGAACACATCATTGCCACATCGTAGCATAATGAATTTTTGGTTGCTAGATCGGTTTCTGATATTTCCCGTGGTAATATTGATTCAACTATAATCACTTTGCCACTTTTTGGTAATGCTTTCTTACAAATTTTCAATATTTCCACACATTGGTCATCGCTCCAATCATGAAGTATCCACTTAAACATGCAGAACAAAAATACATTTGATTAGTAATGTCATATTCCGAAATTATGGACAATTTATTCTTTGTATATATATATATATATATATATTTTGTTTTGGTCTTTTAATTCTAGTTTTGGAATTGAAGAGTTTAATACGTATGTACTGTGAAATAGGTTGGTTTTACCTTCATGAATATGGCTTCACCTTGTGGAATTGCATCAAACATATCACCACCAACGTGTTCAACACCTGCCAATACTTTATTTTGTCATCAACGTGTTCAACACAAAGCCCTTTTTTGTTTTTGCAATTCCAGCCGAGCAGCGACCGTTTTGGAGGAATTAGCATCATTGATCATAAAAAGCCTACTATTGTAGTTTATAACTATATCTACAATATACACCATTTTACCCTTTTATACATATACATCCATACTAATCCGTTTTTCTTTTTCTTTTCTTTTTTCTCATTTTTTATTTCTTCACATATTCCAACTATTATGTATTGTTGTGTTATTATATGTATACAAAATTTTTTTACCCTATTTCATATTTTCTATTGTATCATCAATTCACTAAATCTTGTATTTCTATGAAAAAAATACAAACTTTTTTACACTTAACATAACTTATATTTTTTAAAATAGACATATTTCCTAATTTGATAATTTGTGTTAGTAATGAGCAGTATGCCGTTTTATATAGACATGCCTAAAATATAATATAATCCGCTAATATCATACATAGAATATAATGATATGTCTAAAATCTCTCATATTTTCAGATGACTTTTTTCTCATTAAACAAATCATCATGTTGTATTTTGTGTCATTTGAACTTGTGTTATACTATTTTTTTATTATAAAGATAAAAAAGATAAAAAAAAAATTTGGTTACGTGCTTTATTATGTGTTTTTCATGGCTATATTCTTCGTATTTTGGCTTATTATGAATACTTAGCAAATTGACCCTTTTAAAACCAAAATTTCTATTAATTTATCAAATTATTAATTTATCGAATATTAATTTATAAAATTTATATTGTATATATATGTTATGAATTGAGTGATGAACTTATTATTACTATAGATGGAGTATGTGAATAAAGAAAAAATGAGAAAAAAGAAAGAGAAAGAGATTAATGTAGGGGTATATGTACAAAAAGGTAAAGTGGTCTATATTTTAGATAATACATGATATATCTTAGCCATGAGTTTCATATGGTTATAAACTATAATAGTGGGCTTTTTATGGTCACTGATGATAATTCCTGGTTTTAAAATAAGTTTTCGATCTAATTATTCTCTTAATATAAATTAATATTTTACAAAATTAATAAAATAACAAAACTTTGATGTTATTAATTTATACAGGTTTAAATGTACATCGTAAACGATTTCGAGCAATGAAAAATATAGTTACCAGGAATTTTGGGAGCTTCTGCAATGACGTGAGGCAAGTCAAAGTTAACACCTTTGAGATGTGAGAACGTGGAGAGAATTAAAGCAAGATTTGCGCCTGAGCCACCTCCAACATCTACTAAAATGCCACTACTTAGACTCTCGAACCCATCGTATGTCTTTAGTATCTTCTTCATTACTAATGATGTGTGGTTAATCATCATCGCATTGAACTCCCTCTGTATATCCTCATTCTTCTCCATATTCTCAAAGATCAACGCCCCACAGGCTCTCTCGTATGGCCTTGCTCCACCCTCCAATATTGACGCCGTGAGATGAGAGCTTTTCTTGTCCAAAATAAAAACCTTGCATTATAACATTAGTTGATAAACTCCACCATATCTACTATAGAAACTACAAAGAAATATGTAACACCGATTTGGTTATCCAAATCATTTTAGATTCCGATATATGTTTGACCTAAAAAAGACAAATAAGAATTTTGTTTCTACTATACTCATACCACATATCGTCTTGGACTTTAGGGTTTGTAAAAACCACAACAGGCGCCACAGAAAATCCATCTTCATCCTTAATAAGTTTCCTTCCGGCTTTTCCTATACCGTAAACTCTACACTCTCTTCCTTCTTCATCATTCACCAATTTGCAAGTACATACCGAATAACTGGAAAGGAGACGTAGCAATCGATCAATCATCATTGGAGCGTCTGGATTTTCTGCGGCGACTTTGGAAGCTAAATCCAACGGCGAGAGATGAGTTTCCAAAGGTCCGGCCTTGGCGATAATCTCTAACAAATCCAATTCTATGGCAGTTTTTATAGCGTAAGGGACGATGCGTAGACCGCTTAACTGCATGGCTAGTAACATATCTCCTTCGTCTTGGTCTCCGGAAATTTGTGAAGAATCCATTTTTACTATATTCTTGAAATAAGGATTCAGATGTAAACTGAAGGAGAGAAGAAATGATTATGGTGTTGTTCTGTAAATTATCCAATGAGCCTTTTCTAGTTGTATTTAGATGCACGTATTGTTTTTTCAGTGTTAAATAAAGACGAAGAAAATTTTAGTTAAAGACAAAAGGAAATGTCAAGGGGTTGACTAGTTGTTGCTGGATTTTAAATACTTGTTTAATCGTCCAGAGACCTATAAGTATCACAGCTGAAACATGCTAGCACATATATTGTTGACTATTTGAAAAAACATATATTTTTTAGTAACATCGTTGCTTCTGAGTGCTCTACACAACCATTCCAAATAGATGCATTAAATCATGAAACAATGATCACAGTATTAAATGTACCGAGTAAAACAATTTACTCAAAGAGCTGGGAGATTTCTCTGGGCAGCAACTATGATAAAAAAAAAGAGAGGCCAGTATCGGTTAGAAGCTGGAGCAGCATTTTCAGAATTGGAAATCAAAACTCGCATTCACTGAAGTAAAATTCGATTACACATCAATTTCTTGAAGGGGACGATCTTAGGGGTTTCACCGAGTCATGGCAGGATATGTTCAACCCCATCCAGAAATTCACATTTTAACCGGAAACTATTGAGGGATTCATTCGTGAAAGTAGATTTTTGTCCATTGGTAGAAAGGTTCAAACATAAGAAGATGAGAAAGCGAACCGCGGCAAAAAGAATAACAACATGTTTGCGGGATTTGAATTTATTGAAAAAGATACCAAGAAATTCCTTAAAATTAACTAATTTTAATATAAGAAAGTAGGAAGCTTACTGTTGGGTGTAAAGTTCGGTCTAATAATTAAGGTCCAATAAAACATAAACCGAAAACCCAAACGTAATGCACATTATAACCAAAGGGAAAGGCTTGGATCGAAGTCAAGAAACGAACTTGAGCTAACTGGATTAAACGACAAAATCAAACGTAAGTGGTCAACACACAAATTAACTCTGGAATGAAATGAAAAAACATTAAAAAAACAATTATTTTGAAAGTCTATCAACGGTTAAAACCAAGAAAATCCATCTAGTTTGGACAAAAATTCAACGATCAAGAGAATGAAATGAGTGTATTCAATGATCATATTTTGATTTTATTTTGGTGACTAATTCACCAAATTAAAAGATCATTATAAACGTTACGAAATTAATACGTAAAGGAAGAGAAACACTATAAAAAGAGGAGAAAATGCATTTGAGAAGGGGAATACTCCTAAAAAAGAGATACAACTTTACTAAATTTCGACTATTATCGAGCTCGGGTTTCAAAAAGAGAAGTGAGGTCGTCTTCTTACAACAAGAACCGTTAGCTAAATTCATCACTTTGTAAACACTATTTTTGTATTTTGATGAACTACATTCTAACTTGGTCCCAAAATGGGTACATAGACAACTCAAATACCGAGTGCAGGTAGCAATCTTATAAATATCTTTTCACTTATTTCTTGACTTCATGCTAAAATTTTATGCCCATTGTTGATCATATCTCACCCCGGTTTCGATATAATCTGCATACAATTTCTCATACTTTTCTTATTTTCACACTAACTGTTAAAACTTTTTAATCTTCAGCTTCGCACATGACGGACAGATTCAATCTTCCAACTTATTCCTATTTACAAATCTTACCTGTTATAATTTCTTCACCAACACTTCTACCAAATAAATACAAAAATGAAAACTATACAAATTTTGTTGTCACCTAAATTAAGCCACACATATATGCAGAGTTTTTAATTTCATATTTAAAAATTCGTAATAAACTTGAATGTGGAAGAAATGAGATTATTTGTAAAAATATATAAAACTAGACTGAAAATACCGATACAAAAACGTTCACCGACAGAAAGATAAAAGAATATGTAAAGTCTAATGGTATAATTTTTTATATATTAGTAGTTTATTATATAATTTCTTAAATTTACTAACCTTAAAAAAATCCAATTTTAGATAATAACATTGTAAGACATTTACGTAATTATATGAATCATTGTTTGTTTACAAGGTCAGTTATAACTATCGTTTTGGATTTATGAATTAGATGTCAATTAAGGTTAATCCGTCTTGATTGCTGCATTTTAGGATGTTTTTATTGCTAGAGATAATTGCATCAGCTAGTTTTAGAACTTATGGTTTTTCATGCATCAAAAGTATAAAATTCGTGAATTAACTTTAAGATGAGCAATCTACTCTCCAAACCAATAATAGTTTATGCTATGAAGTATCGTGAACCAATGAGACTTGAATTTAATGCTAGCTGGCTACTGTGATGACAAATGAAACTTCAGTAATTCACGTCCCTTAGAGTTAATCTTATTTAGTATTCGAAGTTCTAGGACGATTCTTAATTGATTGTCTTAGATTCTTTGAATTCATTTATCCATGCGAAATACCCTATGACCCAATCTCTTTACTCATATCTAAATATAGTCCATCGTTGCTACTTAATTCTTGCTTAATTAGTTTCATTACTTGCTTAGTGATAGAAAATCAGAAATATTTAATTCTTGCTTAATTAGTTTCATTATTTGCTTAGTGATAGACAAATGAAACTTCAGTAATTCACGTCCCTTAGAGTTAATCTTATTTAGTATTCGAAGTTTTAGGACGATTCTTAATTGATTGTCTTTGATTCTTTGAATTCACTAGTTTTCAGATTCGCTTTACAAGCGGGGAATGTAAATATTTGGTTGTTAAATTTTGTTATAGTTACAATTTTTGCATTTGCATTAAAAGTAACATATTTTTGTTTGTTCCAACATGAAAAAAAAACTTATTAGTTGTTCATTTTGTAATTTAAAAAAACAGCTAAACAATACGGTTTTAATAAATAAATAAAGCTAATAATGAGGGAAGGAAAAAAAAACTTCCTAAGGTTTCGCTTGTAATTGTCTTGAAATACTTCAAAAAAATCTGCATTTATCCTGCAAAATATAATGTTGTCAATTTTTTATTCTTTTATTCCTCATATTATTATAATCATATAAGCTGATTTCATTTATTATATGATGAGAAATAATATTTTTCACCCACCGTTTATTTGTTATACTCATTGTCTTCCAACTAATTCCGAAGCACCTGTATAATGTAATTATGAAAACAACATAAATAGCGTGTTCGAAAAAGTATATAAAAAATCTATAATAATTGACTTTAAAGTTTTCTTATAAGAAGTTATGCAAACCTTGCTAATGAGGGATATTATTGAAGATTTATTTGTAGACAATATTGTTCGCCCCGTTGCATATTGAATCTTTATCTTGTAGAATAGTTAAGCCAGCAGGTGATGTTACTCTGAAAAGAGCTATTTATAGTTGTCCATGACTGAACACTGATTTAGGTAAATATAGAACAACTGACTTCAAGCTTTGTCATTGACTTTTGTTAATGGTCATGGCGTAGCATACTCACATTGGGAATTGTCGCATCTTTAAGATAAATGGGTGGTCTGAAAGCGGTGGAGATAGGATGATTCTTGGGGGTAAAACATTTTTTCCAACATGTGTACCCGTAATTATTTCACCTTCAATTACTCGATCTGGCAATTGGGTAACTATTAATCCTGTCCCATTGCATAAGCCTTCTTTTTGGTTGAGATTTCTAAGTAGCATAATATGGACACATTTTTTTTAACACCAATTTATGTTTTGGCAAGCCTGGAAATTTGAACGAATTTAAATATTCTGAAAGATATAAGAAGTCGTAATCTAGACCAGTTGAATCTGCTTTGTCTATGTTGTCATACCTTAAATATTCACTTGCTTCATCTGGCTTAGGGCGACCTAATAAGGGTAAAAAAAAGAAACTCAGAATCTGTTTTAGGCCATAACGCAGGCCCGTTAAAGCAATGGCCCGGTTTCGAAATGTCGCTGCCACGTGGCCCAAATGGCCAAAATTGTTTTAAAAAATAAAGCGAAGAAAAAAATAATTACCTGCGCTTATATTTGAGATTATTTGACGGCCCATATCCGCATACCTGGTTTTTGGTTTTGTATCGCAGGGACCCAATATAGGCCAAGACAACGAACAAATTAAGTTTTTTTTTTTTAAAAAAGAAGCTCGAAAAAAAAAACCGAGGAAATAAAAAACGAACCTTATAGGCCATAAATTGGGGCCCAAACAGGCCCACATGTAAAGCCCACGATGGCGGCTACTCACATTTCCAAAACACGAAGCAGCGGCAACTACAATCGGAAAATTATCACCGGAGATGAAACCCGACAGGCTCAGCCTTTCGCGGCGCCTGAAAATAGAGAGGAAAGTTATATGCATGAGAGAGTGAAAATTTGAAATAAGAGTACGTTAAAGCAAACGAAACCTAAAAAACAAATTACCCAGAATCGGATAAAGTACAGAGGTCGCGCCGCCGTGAGAAGCAGTGAGAAATCAGCAGAGAAATGGACAAAGGGAACACAATTAGGACGGCAGCATGACGGATAACAAAAAAATCCGACGGATTGGACAAATGAAAGAACTCGCGCTGCCTTGAGTGGTAGAAAGAAGTCGAGAGAGAAATGGAATCAGGGAAGAGAATTAGGGCGACCAAATGAGGGGAAAAAAAAACTCTGAATCTGTTTTGGACCAGAATGCAGGCCCGTTAAAGCAATGGCCCGGTTTCGAGATGTCGCTACCACATGGACTAAATGGCCAAAATTGTTTTTTTAAAATAAAGCGAAGAAAATAATAATTACATGCGTTTTATACTTGGGCTTATTTGACGGCCCATATTCGCATACCCAGTTCTTGGTCATGTTACGCAGGGACCCAAAAAAATCTGACGGATCGGAGAAATGAAAGAACTCGCGCCGCCATGAGTGGTAGAGAGTAGTCGAGAGAGAAATGAAACGGCGGAGAAATGGACAAAAGGAACAAAATTAGGGCGGCTGCATGACGGATAAAAAAATCCAACGGATCGGAGAATTGAAAGAACTCACGCCGCCGTAAGTGGTAAAGAGAAGTCGAGAGAGAAATGGAATCAGGAAAGAGAATTAGGGCGAGAAATGGAATCAGGAAAGAGAATTAGGGCGACCAAATGAGGGGAAAAAAAACTCAAAATCTGTTTTGGGCCACAATACAGGCCCGTTAAAACAATGGCCCGGTTTCTAGATGTTGCTGCCACATGGCAACTTGCTACTAATTTTTTTGGCTGAGCTGGACAGCTCCAGGAGTCCCAATTATGAACTATTATTAGTTATATAACTAGAGTTGATCCCGCGCTACGCGCAGATTGTGTAAATAGTTTATATTTTTTTTATCATTTATAGTTGTTTTGTAAATTTTTATTTCTATTTTTATTGTTTATATTTACAATTCTTTTTCGTTTTGTATTTGATGTAATTGTATAATAGAGAAGTCTGTAGAGTTGTCTTCATGTAAAATACGAAGACGATTATGAATTTTTTAAAACGATAATATATTGGTCTGCATAAAAAGTAAGCTACAGCCCACTTATTGTAAAAATAAAAAATACATTTTTGCTCAATCCATATCGCTTACATTGGTTTTGTCCGGAAATAGTTTATGTGAATCCATTTATGCTTCAAAAGTAGGTTTCTTTTTGTTTTCCGAAAGCTTCTAATAACAACAGTGAATTTGTCAAAGTAAAATCTTGGTGTTGGGGTTGAAGCGAGTAGTAATTTACTATGTTTGTGACCAAGATAATTGAGTACATTCGTTTTTTTATGTTCAAGAGTTGACGAAAGTTGGCATCTTGTTTACCTCATATAGATAA
>AFAN01000332.1:0-23946 GCA_000218505.1 Schrenkiella parvula | reverse complement strand
CTTCGTAAAAGGTACCTTACCTCACTCTCACGTTCAGTCATTCCAATTAATCAGCGTCCTCGTGATTTGGTCCTGCAAAATCATAAATCTATTAGTGACTTGACCAATAAGCAAAAAATTGTTGTGGAATAAAGTTTTCACCCGAAGGGTCCTAACTGTAAGCGCACAACAAAATCAAAATTAGTATCATTAGGATATCACATGAAATTACATGGTACAACTACGAAACATAAAGGCGAAAATCAACCTAGAATCAAAGAGGGGTCGTTGATGAATGCAGGAAATCAAAACTAAGAAAGTAAACAAAGAAGTGAAAATCTGTTTTAATCAATAAAAAATTGTTTGCCTTTTAGGATAATCACATGAAACATGCAACAAATTTGATAGATGATATGTTATAAGGTTTGAATGGTCTAAAACACATACAAAAATGTATAATCTTTCCGCTTTCGTGGCTCTAATTACTATGTTTTATTGACCCAATAGACTCACCAGAGGCAGAACAAAACACGCATTAAATCGTTCAAGTTATAATAAAACGCACAATACTCCACAACTTAGATTTTGTTGGTTACAATGTATTGCTCATCAAATACTAGTTCAAGCAATTAGATTCAACACATTTGAGGGTCTAATTTTCTAAGATCATATTACTAAATGCGTGGTAAATCGATCATGCATTGATAACAAGTAAATATGAAGATCATATGAATAAAAATTTAAACAAAGAGAAACGTAACAAGTTTTATGCAATTACTGATTTCCTTCCACCTAACAAAGAAATCTACTCAGACATGACGCAAAAACAACAAGTATGAATAGATATGATCATTAAAATATGCATAAATAAAGAGATAAGGGTTTGACAAGTCTTCTCTATATCGTGTACAAGCGAGATCTCCTGCTTGGAAGCTCTTTGAAACTATAATACAGTATTGAAGGATGTGATCTATGGTGTATTATGAGGGCTGTATCAAAACAAGAGGTTAAAAAACTATATATAGGTATTTAGGTTCGTTAATATTAAGTATGAGAAATAAAAAAAAATTTCTCTCAAAATTGGTTATGCTCAGGAAAAAACTTATATAGACCGAAGCACGCTGTTTATTGACAGAGGTGCTCCCCCTATGGCTGGTAAAGAGGTGTATTTTTCCCAAGGGCAGTTGGGCAGTTTGACCGAGTCTGATAGTTTATTCCTGCAGTCTTCTCTTCACGGCCAAATTGACATGTCTTCACTAAAACATGTGTATCTCTCTAATCACGTACTCAAATGACTTGAAATCATTTTTACATGAAACATAAATCAAAGAGCTTTGTATGCAACAAATATTATCTAAAGGATGATCATGAAAGGGTTTCGTATGAGGCTAAAATTCTTGTACACTAGATCTATCCAATTGCTGAAATTTATACTTCTTAAGATTTTGAAGTCTTGGTTGGTTTCTTTTTCTTGAGATCAAGTCTAGATTGTATTGTAACCCTATTTTCCTGCCTAGATTTAAAATATCTAAGACACGAGATGAGTAGATTTAAAAGCATTTATTCAGGTCAAAATATTTAGATTTAATATAGAAAACCATTAGAAGAACACATTATGCAAGTAAATGTGCGATATCAATCTAGTTTTGCCTTGCTAGCTATACATATATTTCAATCGAACTGGTAACCTAATAGAAACAATATTAACGTATGAAATGTCATCAAGAAGGTCAAGAAAACAAGTAATATGATAAGTGCCCCATGAATTTTCAATAGCAATGTGAAGCTGTTGAAATCATGCACCATCTTTTCAGAGCAAAACTTTGCTTGATGTGATCCCAAAGATCATTAGCTACTTCCTTATGAGCGATGTTGGAATGTAGAATTGGTTCAATGGTCTATTTTATCTATGTTACTAACATGTGATTGTGGGCCAAGCAATCTTCTAGGTCATTTGAGTTTTTGGCTGATTTTTGGATGCTTCCAACGGTCAAAATCAAATTCTTTTGAGAGCTCAAAGCTATACGTAGATTTTGAGCCCATTCATCATAGTTTCACCGTTAAGAAAGGGCCAAGAGATAACTGCAACATGATTATCACCGGGGTCAAGTCGTAAGAGAAAATCATCCTCTGGGCCGAGTTCAGCATTATGGTCAGAGATCAAAAGCATAGAGAAGAAAGATTTTGATTAGGTCAGGAAACCGAAGAGAGAAAATAGCCACGAAATGATCAAGAGATTTGATTCGAGAATAATGCAGAACTTAAAGAATCGAGATCAGTGATCTAACTCTGATACCATGAGAAGTCAAAGACGGATCGTATAGAAGTCGTTCTTATTTTTACTCATAGACCTAAAGGTATTTTATCTATACACATACATATTTTCATAAAGAGAAAATAGTTAATCTAAACCAAACATTTTGAACAACAATAGATTTTGTATTAAATTAGAAAATCAGAAAACTAATAACACTAGATTTTAGAAAGAATGTTAAAATCCATAAACCAATAACAATGGAATTTAAGTTTTTTAATAATCATTAGAAATCTAACTCCCAATAACTCTCCCCCCCAGATAAATCTGGAAATATGCTTATATACACATAAAGAAAATATACGAATATATCATATCGAAAATACACTAATATATCATAATATAAACTAAATTTTATTTTAGTCCAATAACAATGTTGAATGTCTCATCTTCGATCAACAAACACTGATATCTGATCTAAGTGATTTCTAAATGTTTTTCTAATGGTTCTTTTTTTTATATATAAAATCTAGTTTTTTTAATTGGAATTTATGCTTTTAAAGTTAGTTTTCTTGTATTTTAGATATTTTGAGTTTAACCAAGGAAAACCATTTAAAAGATGAAAAGGAGAAACGTTAAAACACAACAAGGTCCATACATGATTTCAAGCAAACGAATCAACGAAGATTTTAAAATCTCAAGAAGTGCAAATTTCAGCCATAAGACATATCTGATGTACCAGAAGTCCAGCTTTGGACGGAACCCTTCCAGGAGCCGACTTTGGATGATTTTTCATGGATATCTTGTCCTTTGAGTTAGCTTTCATATGAAAGTGGTTTTAATTCAATTAAGTTCTTGGTTGGACATATATACTCATTTTAGTAAAGACATGTCCGTCTGGACTTGAAGAGCAAAAGCTATCAACCTCTCGGCCAAGGCACGTTTAGTCACTTGACCAAGGAACTCATCTAACCTCGGCCTGGATGTTTCATACTTCAGTCTATGGAGCCTTTAGATGAGGTAAGCCTCGCTTTCGGGGATATTTTATTTTTTGCTCATACTTAACCTTATCCGACCTAAATACTTGTTTTTAGCCTCATGTTTCAATACAGCCCATAAAATACACCACATATCACGTCCCTAAACTCTATACTAGAGTGTTTCATTGCTTTTGATAGGGATTTTATAATGGGTGGACCCAACCCATTTAGACCCACCACATTTAGACTCATATCTTAGTAGACCTTAAATCCGTTTTTACCCTTTTAATTTTTGGGGTATATTAAGGATGTTTTTTTAAACCCTATAAAAATACTTTTATCCAATTAAGTCCATTTAAACCATTTATAACCATTTATAATATTATATTTATTTAATAGATTTCAGAATAATTTAATTATTTGTAATAATTATATATCAACCTAACTAATAACTCCTATAATTCATAATTTTATTTAATATTTTTTGTGTAATTTAATTATCTTAAAAATAAATTATTTATTTTGAAGACAAAAAAATTTGTAAAAACTGTTGATCAAATAATGTTTTTGGAAATACAAAACAACAATATTAATAAAGTTCTTTCACATAATCTAACAAAAACAAAAGACGTTTTTAAAGCAACAAACAACAAAACACAAAGTAGAATTTGAACATTTTTGGGAAGCAAGCGGTTTCTGTATGGAGTCAACACTCGAGATTCAATGCTAAAAGCTGATTCTGATGCTACTGTGGTGATTGTGATGCTAAGTATATCACGCGCCATAGATGCTAAATTACCAAGTCTGTGTTGGTTATTTCTCCAGTAGCTTAAAACATCTAAATCATGAAAAGACCTTCTTTCTAGCCTCAGCTCATCCAAATAAACATCCAATTGCGTTTTTGTGTTGCCCACACTACTTTTGATGCTTCTTTCTAGCTCAAAGAGATCCTATAAAAGAATGAATCATTCGTTAGAAGAAGCAAGCACAGAATGTCGTCTGTAATGGAAAATATAAGTGACAATGCTTAAAACTTACATTGTCCAAATCGTATTCAAGTGAAGATTCAGTAACTTAGCTCATGCGGAGTTGGTGTAGATGAAATACCTGAAAAACTCCCCCAAGTCTCTAAAGATTTTGGGCATCGCGAAGTGTTAATGTCTCTAAAGATTGAAAATCTATACTGCAATTTAAAAAAAAAACAGATTAGAAAAATATATAACAACCTGAAACATTGCTAACTCTAATTACAAAACAACATAGAGATACAACAAGAAAAACTCTTAAACCAAACGTTTTTTGAAAAATCAACAGGGTAAGCACTACAAAATATCACTATGTCTCTCCTCTGTTCAAGAGTTTCTCCTAAACCAAGAACTAAGGAATCTGAAATATCAAAATAGCCTGTACTAAGTCCCTTTCATCGGCTTGATTCTCCTTTAGCTAATATCAGTTTCATAGATAGCAAGCAAACAACAAAGCAATAGAATTATGGCAACCATTTTGAAGCAAAATCATGTCCGAGAATTTCCCAAGAGAAGCTCTGCAACAAAAAAAGGAACCAAGACAGAATTGGGACTCATATCTAGCGAGATGTTGGAAATGCGTTTTTGAAAACACACCAATTGTGGTTAATAGCAAGTTTCAATCTTTGTATATGGAAGTGAGCATCACACCACACTAAATTGTAAGGAAAGACAAAGAAATTCCAAACTAAACCAATCGGCATAAATGTCGACACATATAATTCAAAGTCACAAACTTATGGGTTTTGGCATTGGTAAAAAATAGGAACTGCAAACTAAAGCAATAACACATATGACATATCATTCAAAATCACAAATAATTTCGCTCGAGACAACAGCTTAGAACTCGACATGGAACTCAACAAAGACAACAGCTTAGAACTCGAGTTACTCGACATAGAAACAGAGACAATCAAACGAATAAACACGAGATTAAACACTAAACCTGGAGAACGACGCTGGAGATAGAGACTGGAGAAAGACGCAAGAGAAGAGGGTTAGAAAACCTAATTCCAAAATAGCGTGGTTTTAGATCTAAAATAAAAGTTAAACGGGTTTATCAGTCCCGTTTAATTTCTAATAAAAACCTTTTAGCTAATGAGTTTTAAAAGTATAACCCAACTAAACCCCATAAATATAAATCTGATAAATTGATTTAAATGTAACACACCTATTTAAAACCCACTAAATTATAACCTATATTAACATCTCTACTTTTGGGTGAAAAAAGCTTCCAATGAGAATATTTCGCTTCGTACTTGGGATAGAGATGATATCTCAAACCCTTTTCTCTTTAATTTAACTGATTCTTATATTCATGTGTTTCTTGCATTATGTTTACACATATCTATTTGTTAGGGTGATGGAAATTAATGGTTTCATAATATATGTATTGTTTATGACTGTTTATAGGTTAATTCATATGATCTTCATCTTTGCTCGTTCTGAATGCATGATTACTTTATCGCATATTTTGAAGTCTGATTCTTCGGAATTACAAACCAAGATACTACTATATATAATTGTTTGAACTAGCACTTGATAAGCTAAATGGCTTAACTGATGAAAGATGAGTTAAGGAGTTTGATAAATGTAATCAGAACTTAATGATGTAATGCGTTTTTTCTGGTCCTATAACCAATGAAAATTGAATCTATAGGGTTGTTGAAACTATTAGTTGAAGCCATGAAATTGGAAATATTATACATTCATGTTCTATTTACTAGGCTATTTAAACCTTAAAACTAATCATATATATAACTTGTTGCACACTTCCTGCGATTTCCCGGAAAACTTAGCCCACTTTTATCATTGCTTGCTTGACCGATTTTAATTTTCTGCAATCAACAGCGACAACCACTCGTTGTTTAGTTCTAGCTCGATTAACCATATAATTCTATGTGGATTTAGTACTCATCTATCCTAATTGTGATTTGTTGTGTGCTTGCAACTAGGACCAGTTGGGTAAAAAGTTCTCACCACATCAAGTTTTTTTGGAATCATTGCTGAGAAAATTTGAAGTACCTGCAATCATAGATCGAGATCTATCGTAGAACGCTTTTTACTTTTAGTTTTTTTTTTTAAAAAAAGTTCGGAAAAACCTTAAAATTTGTGTGGTTTGCTTTTTAATCTTCCTCTTTGTTTATGTTCCAAGTACATAATTGATAATATAATTGAGTACGATCCATAAATAGAGAGATCCGAGAAGCAGCTCATAAGACAAAAGCAAGAACAAAAAGATGGCTGATAACGTCAACATAACCATACTAACCAAAGAAGAACGAGCAGCAGTGGCTTCACAAGCTAAAGCCGGCACCCTTGCTGCTCTCTTACAGCAGCCACGTGATGTACAACTAGGAGTCAACTCTCATGCAAATCAAGACAACGTCGGTTTACCTTAAGGAAATGATCAGAACCTTCTCGGTGTCCAAAACAGTTAAAATCGTGAGGAATTTCAAAATCACCCTCCTCCTCTTCAAGACTTGGATAACCTGCAACAATAACAGCACACATTCTATCAAGATATGCCCTATTACAAGCCCAACAACGTGCTCAACTTGCGCAGCATCATCAAGACAAAGCATTTGGTGACTTTGACACTTCCAATGATGTTTTCTTAGAAAGAAATCCGATAAGACTACCACTCCATCCAAAGAGCAACTTTGAGATCAAGCCAAAAGTCATTGACTTAGTGAAGCAAAATGAATTCCATGGCTTATCCTCCAAGAACTCACTTGATAAGATAGATACTTTTGGGGAGACTTGCAGCATAACTCAACCAAACGGGATTCTTTCCGACTATTTCAAGTGCAAGTTGTTCACTTTTCTCTTTAAGTGATTAAGATGTGAGATGGATGACAGTCTCTGCCTCCTCAATCCATAACCATGTGGAAAGAGCACAAGGGAGCCGTCTTGACTGATTCTTTATCAAACATAAATCTTGCTCTAATCTTTCTATGAAGCCTTAGAACGTTTTACGGAGCACACAATGGACTGCCTTAACCATGGTTTCTCTGAAGGTAACCTATGGAGTGTCTTCTACAATGGGATTGATTACAGGTACAAGCTTCCCTTGATACCGCAAACAACAAGAGCTTTATGATGAACTCAGTCCCGGAACCAAAACATTTGATTGAAAACATTGTAGAAAGCAATGCTAATAGTGTTCCTAAGAATCATCTCAGATCGTAGTAACAGGGTCTTGCAGCTACTTAAGAACCAACGCGGAGTTCACTCAGTTGAAAACGGGGTAGAAAAAATTAGAGAGCCTTTCACGGAGGTTAATGGAGATGGAACAAATGATAATCACGACGAATTAAAAAAAATGGTGTTTATTTCGGCGCAAGAGGATTCAACCAAGGATTTAGACCCTTTCCGAGCTAAAATATTTCCTATCGGAACCTTAATGTCAAAAACTCTGAAGATCAAGCTACACTTTGAAAAACATCCAACAAAGTGCTGAATATTTACCTAGTCAACCTTACTACTCCGGGGGAATCTATAAAGTGAAGCCTACAGCCATATACCCTCAACAAAACACCCAGTTCCCAAAAGACAGTAGCTTCGAAGCTACATTGCGGCTGTTTATAGAAACTCAAAGGCATGAGACTAAGGCGCTTAGTGAGAAGATGGACGAAATGTTCAATCTCAGAAACAAGTATGATTTTTTTTCTGTTCATATCTAAAAGTTGGATGTTCAAGTTGCTCAAACATCAGAATGTTTTAAGAAGCAAAACGAGGCTGAACCAACAACGTTTTGCAACAACGTTCCTACCATGAAAAATGCAGTTGTGAAGATAGTCACTTATATATAATCCGAACGACAGACATTGATCCTTGGGAATCAAATAAATATTACAAGAAAAGGATTAAAGCTAAGCCATTGGAGAAGATCGATGATCCCAAGAGATTCTTGGCAACAATCTACATCAATGGAATGGAGGTACAAGATTGCATATGTGATAAATGATCCAATTTTAATATCATGTTTTATGATATATCAAATGAGCTTTATTACAAGACATAAAACCCCCTAAGGTGAGCATAGAGTTTGGAGTTGCATCTTGTTCTGATCCACCTAATTCCACTAAAAACGTGAGAGTTTGTATTAGACGAAGCTACGCCTCTGTCGATTTTAAATTCATGGGATGGCATGTTTCAAAGAGAAATCAAATCATACTTGGTTCACCATTGTTATTAATAGTTGGAGCTTTAATCAATTACCCAAACGGAAGAATATCTTTCACAAAAACCAGCAATCATGACTTCTATCTACTCTTGAAGTATGAATATGTGTTTATAGCTACCAAGCTACAGACATGGAGATCTGCTCATATTCTTGAGAACGCCTCTTTGTTCCTAAAACATCTTAGAGAAAAAGGAGATATATTAACTCTAAAGGATTTTGAGCTGGATTTGGGATGATTGCAAAGGTTGTGGTAAATATACAAACGTATTTTTTTGTTTTGTTTTTACTTTATGTGGATTACAAGGGTGATATTCAATATGGTGTTCTACAGATTTCGTCAGTTTCTAATTTTTCAAACCTCTTTTTCTCTTTATTCATTTGTTCTGTTTGAGAACAAATAAATGTTTAAATTTGAGAGAGTTAATATACTTTGTATTTTACCATTTTATTAATGTTTTAAAAGTTTTTAATAAAAAAACTCATGAACCTTGGTGTTTTGGGATTTTAAAAAATTTTATAGGTAATTTGGACAAACATGAGCTGAAAAAATAATATTATGGAGATTGGACAGCTTTTTTGCATCAAACGTTTCACATCGGGTGAAAGATTTCCCACCACCTGATCTTCATAAAATTTAGATGCAAAATAGCTGAAGATGTTAGTTTTCATAGCCAAGTACTTTCAAGCTAATCTAGCGTTAGATCTAATGGTATACTGAAAATATTGAATACTGGTCTGTCTACTGCTATGATTTCTTTTTTCATTAATGAGTAGATCTATTATTTGGTTTAAGAGTTTCTAAAGGAGATCTATTCATGGTTTGGTAGATAAATTTTGTTTTCTAGAGTAGTGCATTCATGGGATTTGGTTTTCATCCCCAAATTATATCTGCAAGAAGTCAGCAATCAATGTATTATTTTAGGATCGAATCCACGGAGAATAAGTGCACAATAATTTTTGAATTGAAACTAGAGGTAAGACTAAATAAGGCCAAGAAAATAAAATCGTTAAAAACTTATATCAAATACATTAGGCATTCATGGATTCTTGATGAGTTTACGGTTTAGACTTTTCAGACTTCTAAAGCTAGAGACAAAGAAGATATTTTCATACATCGAACTCGAAACATTAAAATTCGATAATCTCCACTCTTGTGGCTTAAAATGGACATTGTACCAAATCTAAACCGTACTCTCATAAGCATATAGATTCAATCAACAAAGTGATGCAAACAAGTTCAAAAATTTCCACGAAATATGCTTAGAAAAGGCGCTAGCGATCTAATTATATTAGTCTATTCAATTTAACTCTTGCCTATCAACCATGTGATACGCATGCAGATAAATTTATTATATCATAGTTAAATGATCAATTTAGTGATATGCAGTAAGAACATAATTGATCAAATGACTACTTATATCTATATATTGTGCTACTTTAGAAATTGAAATCTATCTACCAAACCATGAATTGATTCTCCTTAGGAAACGCCTACTCCAAACAAGAGAACTACTCACACATATTGAAAGCAAAACAAATTAAAAGCAGTAGAAAATATTTTTATTGAAATAAAAGAGAGATTATAGTTTATAATTAAGAAAATTTGATGAACAAATGATGAAAATCTTCTAACGAAAGGAAAAGAGTATAAAAAACAACAGAACTTGAAAACTATGAAATACCTTTTTTAGATTTTTGTGGTGGCTTGTTGTGTCTATTGAGTGCCTCTCTTATGTATTTATAAGTGCATGAAGCAGTTAGGATGAATTTTTGAAGATTTTGTTAGAGATCTCCCAAGATTTGGAAAGTTTCAAAAAAGCTTGAGCTGATGATTGGTCAAGGTCAATCACCTCAGGTGGTCGATAGATCACTTTGGCCAATCGGTTGATCATCCAATAATTGGATCGATGGGGTGTTTGATCACTTCCCCCTAGAATTACTTGAATGGGATGATCAACCAGGTGATAGACCCAATTGGCTCAATCACCCTGGATCGATCATCATGTATCGATCACACTGGTTTCATTTTGATGCCAGACATACTAGTCTCAAGTATTTTGGACATATCTTCAGATATAACCATTGGAGTACCATCAAACCATTTGAATAGGAAAGGTAACATCGTTGGCTATCTTGTGTCCAAATTTGAGAGAGATAAGCTGGAAACATATATAATCTCCAAAATGCCTAAATTCAGCTCTCTTTTTTTCACAAAAAACCTTTATTTCTTGAGAACACTTCTAAAACTTGTAAAACACTAAAATCAAAGATATTTAATGAAAAGATAATTATTTTCTCATTAAAATCATATTGATAAACCTATAAAGCTAGTTAAATAAAGAGTATAACAACTCTCCTAGACTTAAACCTATAAAATTATGCATACCACATTATACATATCCTACATTAAAGAAAAATAGCCAATATGAAATTCGAGTATACTTAAACGATTTTTAATTAGAAAGTAGAATTTAAGTTGCAAGTCTAATGATTTCTGAGTTTCCACGTTTTCAAACCCAATAAGAACCAACCATATAAAACTAGGATAATCTCTATTAGATATCATCATCCTTTACCTTCAATGATCTTCATTATTTTCATTTTTTCCATCTTCCTTCTCATAAATAACATGTTTTTCATCACTACATATATATATATTATCTAATATTTTAAGGTTTCCTATATACACAATCTATGAGAGGTTGCCACATATCATTTATAAAAAATTGTTTTAAGAAATGTATGTTTACCAAAATTGGTTTAATATTGAATTACATATTAGCTATTGACTTTCGGTTCGGTCAATCTTTTATTTTAGCTAGGCGAAAACTTTCTTACATGTAACTAAAGATTCACTAAATCATACTAAGTGAGTTGACGGTGGTTGACAGAGTATTCTTTTGTATGACAGAAAACAATCAAATTAGTGTTCAATCATATTGATATTTTATATATAGTAAAAAAAAGTCCATTTAAGGTTTTAAAAAAGAAATATGTTAATTGGGTTCCTGCAGAATATTTGGAATTAAATTAAATAGATTATCTAAACCGGTTTGAATTTTAGTTTTTCTTAAGTGAATTTGAGATCCTCGTTTTTAAATGTGTATTGAGTTAGATTCATTTAATCGGTCAAGACTACCCTAATTTAAACTTGTTTCCAAACACATTTTTTTCATTAAATCAGTGACATAAATTGTAGTTAGATTTTTCTTTTCAGACACTTTCACAAAAATGCTTCTCAAAAACCCGTGCCTTCGTAGAATAACATTTTTCGAAAATATTTTAATATATAGATTTACTTTTTGGAATATAAGTTAGAAATATTTTATAAAAACATATTAACAAAAAATAGTTAAAATCAACATAAAAAATAGATATAATAGCCAAAAAATAAATGTTTTGATTACTAAAAATGACTTGATCTTATAAATAGTGGAAAATAGTTGATTTAGGGTTTTAAAAAAGAAATTTGTTAATTGGTTTCTTGCAGCTTTTTTGAAATTAAAATAAATAGATTGTCTAAATCGGTTTAAATTACAGTTTGTTTTAAGTCAATTTTAGTTCTACATCTTTTTAAATGGGTATTGGATCGGATCCATTTGAATCGGTCAAGCCTACCCTAATTTAAGTTTGTTTCCAAATACATTTCTTTCATTAAATCAGTGGCATAAATTGTAATTAAAAATATATATTTTAAATATTTTCGTAAAAGGGCTTCTCAAATTATATTAAGATAAATTGTAATTTAAAATATTTTTTCAAACATTTTCATAAAAGTGCTTCTCAAATAATATTAAGATAGATAGATTGTCTAAACCAGTTTGAATTTCGGTTTGTTTTAAGTCAATTTTAAATCTGCATCTTTTTAAATAGGTATTGGATTGGATCCATTTCAATTGGTCAAGTCTACCCTAATTTAAATTTGTTTTAAACACATTTCTTTCATTAAACCAGTGACATAAATTATAATTAAAAATATTTTTTCAAATATTTTCATAAAAGTACTTCTCAAATAATATTAAGATAGATAGATAAAGATAGTAGGTAGACATGAAAATTGAAAGATTATACATATGTGTCATGATAACATTGTCCATAACAATAATATCAATTTTTCACCCCAAAAAATATATTAAAATAACATCAGAGGATAATATATTAACTTGTCGAAGTATTGGAAACTCTTAGAAAAGAAGGAAGAAAAGTAAGCATCACCATTAAATATGAGTAACAAAGATCCATCAATGTGGCACAAACAACACACCTCCACAAGACAACCATTGCTTCACTGACACTAATGTAAAAGACTTCAAAACCAAATAGCACTCATAAGCTGAAAACATGATGTTGTTTTATTAAACCGCATGCAAAAATAGGCATTCTTCTTTCTGTTTGTGATTTGAAGTCTGAAAAAGGAAAGTAAAAAAAAACCCTCCCAAAAAAACAATCAATCAGCGAGAAGGTAAAGAGTTTGGGAGAAGTAAAAAGGTTTTGTAGTGGTGAAGATTTTATATAGTTTTATGTATATAATGTTTTAAAACTTTTTCATAACAAAATTATTATATCCTTAGAAGAGATTGGCTTTCATAAAAACTTCAAGGCTTGATTTGATGCTCGTGGCAACATCCTTTGTTGTCATGTTGAATCCCTCGGCCATCTGCGTTTGAAATTAACTTAAATATTTTATTCTTTGTTAAACACATGCCATCATATACTTTCTTTTTCTTTTAAAGTCAATTTCTATATTCATTTTCTCAATTATATAATTCCAAAAAAAAATCGGGTGATTCAAAAGAAAGTGCCTACTAAAATTGACTCGGAAAAGTTTAATTTAAATTTCAAGGAAAACAAAAATTTAGTCTACAATGATTTTAATTAAATGTAAGGTGTTGTGGTGTGAAACCAATAGATAAATTCAACTCATCCTACCATGGTTTTGACTATTATAATGTACTGAGAAGTTTCGATGTCAAAAGGGAAAAAAAAGTCAGAAAATTTCAGCTTTTTTTTTACTATAAATTAAGCAATATATTGAAATTACTCGTATATAAACAATTTTAAAAAGGAGGTTTTAGGGTTGTATTGCAAGGTTTAATTTGCAATCATTTCTAGAAATGAACAAAACCAAAACATTAAATAAAAAATCAGAAAAGTGAAACTAACCTGAGAAATAATGGTGAGATGGAGAGAATTGGAACCAAAGGTGATGACACTGCTGTTTATTACTGTCAGTTTAAGCTTTTCGATTTCAGCCATAGTGATCTCAACAACCCCTTTTGTCTTTTCACAGTGAACTCTTATCAGAACATTTTTACCAGACAATCTAGCTTCGATCTCGGGCAGTGGGACACAATCGTGCTCTGTATCCGCCGTGGAGAGCATCGACTTGTTCAAATACACTACTGACTCAATGGTTCTATGGTTGGCTTGCTCCTCAAGAAACCTAACTCGATCTTGCAAATGTTTCAGGTACCTTATTGTGCCTCCAAGCACTGACGCCTTGTCCGTCTTCAACCGCAATTAACACCACAAGAAACATCAATACATAAAAGTGATGATAAGTTTATGAATCAACTAAGATTTGGTTTGTTACGACAAGTACATCAGTCTTTGAGTTTAAAGCTTTGAATGGTTGCACCAAACGGAAAAACAACAGTTTGCTACAGACGAATGTCTTTCTCTTTTCTATTGTTCTAGTGTGGACAAAATTTATGAATGGTGGAAAGACATCCGATTCAGAAATGGTTGGTAAGCATTTTTTAAGTTAACCGCGGTCTAGCCAAAAGCGGTTTTGGATAGAACAAGATGAACTTTAGATTTTAGACCCGTTTTAAAAAAAAAATATATATAGATAATTTTTAAAATTTTTACATATATTTAATTGAATAGTTTATATTATTGATTTTTAGGTTTAAAATTATGTTATTGATCTTCGATGTTATTTTTTTCTTTTTTTATATCCTGTTTTTTAAAAGCAAAATTACATAGGTCCCAATTATTTTTTGTTTGTATTTTCATATATGTCAGAACTGCCTCCGGATCTGACACATTATTCGTAGACCTAAACTAGTGTCGAATAATGTTAAATCAATACAAGATAGACTGGCCTAAAGATGCAGGACTTAAAACGGACCAGGTTCAAATTGGCATTACAGGCCCATCATAACGAACCTAATTAAGAAGAAGATGAATAATGAGATTATTGTACGATTGTACCTTCTTGAGGCCAGGGACGATGGTAGATAAAGCAATGAAGCGTTGGCTTAGCTTCTCTCTGCGCCTGCGTTCAGCGATTATGTGGTCTCTCGCTTGTGAAACCCCACGTGACACGTTCCTCTGAGCCAATAGGGTAGACTCTTTCTTGGGCTGCAAGTTTCCCATAACGCCATATTCTCCAAAACCGCTTGAGGATTGGTTCGTAGTGTAGCTTCTGGGTCTGAGTTGTTTCGCTGCTTCTGCCTCCAACGTGGTTACTACTGGAGACTGATGGTTGTAGAGTTGTGGCTCCATGGTTTGTAGAGAAGGTAAAGAGAGAAGATCGTTAAGCTCTTCATGTGTAGGAAAGTTCGTCATCATCTGCCATTGCTACACAAGCACAAGAAGTTCCATATTCTTAATGCTGTTTTGCAACAGTAAAATTAAATACGAAATGGAGAAAGTTAAGCAAATCAGGAAAGCTTACGAGTTGATTAAATTCAGAATTGCATGAAATGTCCATCAGAGACAATGCTATCTGAAATGATTTAGCTAATATTCTTGACTTTATTTATAATTCTATAGTAACATATATAGTATGAAACTTCCAACAAAGTCGGAGATAGAAAAAGTAGAGAAACACACTTTTATATATTAGTTCTTCGTTTTCAATTCAAAATTAATGTGAAAAATATTTCTGAGTGTATATGATTTTTTACATATTCTTTATTCGACCGACATTTGTTTGTCTCTATTGAAGCCGCTGGTTGGTGAAGGTTTTGTTAAAAGATGTTTGGTTAAAGAGTAGGAGAAAAAAGAAGTATGAACCAAAAAATTCATTTTCTTAGATATTTTTATTTAGAGATAAAATCGTTGCCTATATATATATATTTTTTTTCTTTCTTTTTTAATAATTATCTAGTTTTTTGCGTTATATATTAAAAAAAGTCCAAAAAATTTTAATATGAAAACTTTTTAATAATAAAAAATAGATAAGCATAATTATCACTTTTAATATTAGGGTATTACAACATTATAATGTCCTTTACGGAGAAATTGGTGGTACAACAATTTTGTCTTTTTAAAAAAAATCAAAATTTAGTTGGTTTGTAATTATTAAAAAACCTATCCTTCGGAAAGTTTTTAATTCTTATGCATATGTAATCAATACGTGTGCGTACACGTATGCAACATCGGATTATTATGCCTATTTTCAGCAGACTTATAGAAAAGTAGAAAATCACTTGCATTTTTCTCCAATTTATATAAAACAGAAACTATATTCTATGTCAATGGACATGTGGATACATAATTGTTTTTCTTCAAACTGAAAATGACAATGGACATATTTACAAGGGATTATTTTGTAGAAATATGTATCTGCCCACTTGAATTTTGTTTGTCAAAAAACCTCTCATTTTGAACTTTCATTTATCACTCAAATGAACTCCATTTTTGACATATAAATACACTATCTCATAATACTCACAATAAAAAATCCAACGATTCCAAAATTAGGTCTTTCCAGCGATTGAGTTGTCCGAAACGACCATCAGAATATTGGTCAAATGTATTTGTCCACAAACAGTTCTAACATACATCACAACTAAAAGAAAGTTTAGAAAAAATCGGCAAAGTAAATTCAACATTGATAAGGAGAGAAGTATAATTCAAGATCCGGTTTTATTTCATTGTACATTGAACGTCAACTGAAGGAACATAAACCACATTTTCTGAGATACTTATAGTTTGTGCGGAGTAATAGTTTGTATTCCATCATCCGAGTTAAAAGACACATGTGATTCAACTTTTGAACTTCATAATTAAGAGAATAATCACCTGCCTTGTTCTGAAGATAAAACTTCTAATTTACATTGCTTTACTAGTGAATCTCATGATTTAATATGTGAAACTGAAATAGTAGATGCTAAGAGTAGGAGAATTTGCTAGGAATTACAATGAAATATACTCTGATCCTAATCTTTTATTTGTTTTCAATGGTCATGATCTTGATTTTGAATTTTTAATGCTAGAAGAATTTAGATCTCCTTTTAAACATTCTCATCTAAGAAATGATCCTAATACAAAATCATAAGATTGAAATAGATCACAAGAATGAGAATATAGTATAACATGAGATTAATGAAAATGAAACTAACTATTCTATGAAAAACTTATTTAGATAATATATTGATTTTATCTTTCCATCAAATGGATTTAATCCTCATGAGCCTAGAACCATAAAAAAAAGTTTCAAGACATATATTGAATTCGCAATAGATTCCTTTGATATGATTTGTATCTTTTTTCATGGAGAATTGTGTGCTGTTTTTATTTCCTTGTTTCTGATATTGACAACATAAAGATCAAAGGTTCATTGACTCTATCTTTTCATTCCCATAACTAGCATGTGTGCTACCATGTGGAGCTAAACAACTTTAAAAAGAAGCACTGAGTGAGAAGCAACCCATTAGTAAGAGTTTTTCTTTGTTTTAGCATTTACCTAATTTTTATTAATAACAAAGTTAATTGAATGTGTTAATCAAGGTTGAAAAAATCAAATTTGCGGAGAAACATATCAATCCTAAATAGGTCATTCAAATGGTCGAATAAGGCAGTAATCGATCGATCACTTGCCTGATCGATGACCATTTGAACCACGTGACCGAGTGATCTACCTATGGCCATGTCGATCATCCCATGTTTTTTTTTCTGAACCCGGAAAAAGACTCCAATCAATAACATATTGCTTAGGATAATCAAGGTACCATCTTCTGATATATTCTTTTCAATTCTTTTAATTTTATTAATTGCTTCGATTTATTTTCACACCGTGTCAGTATGATTTAATTCTGGAGGGGTTCATTGTTATATAACGTGCTTCTTTATGATTGGTTCAGTTCTGTTAAATATTTTTAAGTGTTAAAAGTTTATATTTTTATAAATTTTGTTTTAGAATCAAAATATTTTATTGATCCAAAATTTGGTCGTGAATAAGGACAAAATCTTTGAAATCGACCATATTTTGTTTTATAGTGAATACGTGTACTTAGTTTACATGAAGTAGTCAATATATAGACATCTCAAAAATTAAATTTCCCAAAAGATTTAGGATGCAGAGCCTTCTGTTGGAGAAGATATCGTAACTCAAACTATTTGGAATTTTAACATGATATCAATTATTCTAACTGAAGATGTTAGATCATGGCAGCAAAATCACCATTCGTGTCTTCTTACTTTTTTTTAATAACTCTTTAATCTTGAATGACCATCTCATTTTTAATTAGATCCCACCCCAACCCTGCCTTTTTCAATCCTCATGATGTCTCTTTTTGTTTTGTTTAATATGCAGATATGTGTAAAAACAGAGAGGAACGCTACAGTCTTTCAGTCATCAATTCAACACATGGAGAAACAAAGAGGAAATGGGATCAATGGGAGTCAAAAACCAAAATTTCTAGGGATTGCACTAAAAAGTACAAATTATGTGGCATATGAAATATCAAATGCAATAAACGGTATCCTCTTCTAAGAAAAACATGAATAATCGAAGGAAAGGAAAAAAATTCCTTATGAAAAGAATGTCAAGGCCATAAATAAAATTCCAAGAGTTTGAGGATCGTTGAAAAAAAATCCAGATTAACATCTCTAGAAATATCTAAGTACGAGGGAGCTAGGTACAAGATGAAGGGGCTAGGAAACTGTGGATATCAATAGGTCCATCCTCTCTTGCGGTTTTTCATATAATATAATTCACTTCATAGAGATTTTGGTAACTCTAAAAAATTTAACCTCGACACGAAAAAAAATTAATGAGATTTTGGTAACTCTGAAATACCAAGCATCATCACCGTGACTGACAACTTCAATGAGAAAGCTCACGGAAATATTAATGAATATCAAAGAGTTAGGTGATTTGAATGAAAATTTTCTGCAGGGCTGAAGTTCGCATGAAGAAATGCGATGAGGGACTCGAAACAATAGTGACAATGGTTTAACATAAGCTTTGTTTAATATGGTCTGCATATTATGATTCGATATGCATTCAATATTTTAAACCAATTTTCTTATTCATCTATTTATTTTGTTTGAGAACAAATAAATGTTTAACTCTTGAGAGTTGTATACCATATATTTGCCATTTTTAATATGTTTATAAAGCATTTTTAATAAAGAAACTATATTTTTTTTGGTGTATTCATAGGTTTTTTAGTGTTTTCGGATTTTTCAAAGCTTTTATATGTAATTTGGATGTCCTAGCCAAAAAAAAGAGAAAACCAGTATTTTGGAATTTAGACAGCTTTCGTACACCATATGTTTTGCAGCAGATGGAGGTCCCACTGTTCGGTCTTGCTAAAATATTTATATAAGAAATCTGAACATGTTAGCTTTATACTCTAGTTACTTGAGGTCAATCTAATGATTAGATCTAAAAATATATCCAAAATATTGAAGAAATGTACATCTTGCGTTGAAATGGAGTAAACAAGAGGTGATCAACCATGTGTGATCGGCCTGATTGGATCAATCACCCAGTCGATCACGACTCTCCAGAGAGCCCAAAGATCACTGATCAGTCGTCTAATCAGCCTGCACGCAAGCTGATCGACCGATTAGGGGTACTGATCGACTGATTACATGTTTATAATAAAAGAAAAATTTCTAAAAATCGCCAACAACTTCCAAATACCCTAGTGATTTGCCATAGCTTCTTCATATTCCTATAATGTAAAAAAACGGTAAAGAATTAAAGAGATAAGGGTAAAGAATTATCCTCGATATCGTGTAAAAATAAATAAGAAAATCTATTCTGAAGTGTTTTTGTTAATTTTTTTGTCGTGGGTGATTGTTGGTGTTAACAGCAAGAGGATAAAAACATGTATAAATAGATGTCTAAGATAGGTAGGGTTAAGTATAAGCATAAGAGGGACTTTCTTGAAAGCTGGGATTTGGTCTTGGGCTCTTTAGGTACAGACTTGATGTTTCTGGGCAAGGAGAAAGTATACCCTTTTGTCTAGAAATGATACGTGGGCAGACTGAAGTGTTATTGGTCGAATCCATAACGTGATTTCTCTATAGTCTCATTTTGGAGGTAAGATAGAATTTTCTTTACTAAATCGGGTGTAACTCTCCAACGAGAATTCAAATAACTTCAAACCACTTGCATTTGAAATCTAAATCAAAGGGTTTTGTTATCCAAATATCATTCAAGGGGCATTCTTGGAAGGGCTTCACCTAAGCTCATCTTGCTGAGATTTGTACTTCTTGAGATTTTGAAGTATTGGTTGGTTCTTTTGTCTTGAAATCATCTCTGGATCATGTTGTACTCCTATTTTGCATTCTTTCGATGTTTTCCCCTAGTTATACTTAAAATAACTAAAATATGAGAGAACTACCTCTAAAAGCACATAATCACGCTAAAACACTTAAAATTATTATAGAAAATCATAAAAAAACATGTAAAAATCATTTATATCAACTCTCACATACTTAGATCTTTATTTCTCCTCCAAAAAGACAGAAAATTTGGCCTTAGAAAATAGATTTGAAAAATAATAGAAAATTAAAACTTTTCAGAAACTGTACTTATTAATTCAAGACCTGCATACCACATTAAACAAAGATACGTGTAAAACCTTTCTCACTTTCGTCCTCCATTATGACATCCTTGGTTCCCTCATGTTAACTCCGAACCTACAGCAAACCAACTCTTTACATTCATTCTTAGTTTCAGAGATTTATCATTAAAAAAATATCATTCTGGGTGGCCGAAACTAGTATCAAAAGGCGTTTTAATGGTGAGGTTAAGAGTGCCGAAAAGTTACAATAATCTTCAGGATACTATGACCAACTGCAAGAGAGAATTGATCAATTGATGTCGACAGTTCTCCAGTCACTTCTTCTTGTGCCTATCGCACCCATACTTATATTTTTCACCGATAATTTTTCCAATAATACTTTGCATCAATCCTAAGGAACTCCTTTGAACTTTTTCTTGCCTTGAGATTCTTGTCATATCAACCAATTTTCTTTCCTTCTCTAAATTTTCTTTTTTTAGAAAATTGTTTATTGCTCTAGATAACTCTTAAGGCATGACAATTACACCTTGTTAAGTGTAAAATTAAGTAGAAATCATCTCTGATCATATTTTATATCCTCCTCTGAGTTTTCTATGTTTTGAATCTTCAAGGGCTGGAAAACTGTGTTGTTCCTCTCTCTCTCAAATTTTTGCACATATCTCCACGCAAAACAATGAAAAATAAAGGATGAGGTTTGAAAAGATGTAGGATTCAAGGTGGGATCGACTAAATATGAGTTGGTCATTCAAGATCACATAGTCTTAAAAAGGGATAAAAAATCTTGAATGATAACCTCGTTTACCTAAATGAGAAAAAAATGAACTCAAATGGATGGATTAAATAAAGTAGAGTTAGTATTATATCCAACATAAATCTTTGCAAGTTGGAACCCCCGAGTGAAGTCGAAAACTTCAAAATGCCAAATATTGCCTACTGCACACAAATATCGTGAAATGGCTCAATCAAATTCATTAAAATGACCCAATAACATAAAAAGAAAGAAAAATACTTTAGTAAACGATAAAACTTCCCTCGGCTTACCGTGAACCATCTCGGTTGAAAACTTGACTGAAATAGGAGTGAGAAAGACTCAAATTAAAAGAAAATAAATGAAATAAAAATTTTGACGAAAATACATGGAAACAGAAGGTGTGGTGGAATCTGCATCATCTCAGTGTCTATTGAATCTTCTGCAATCTCTTGTTTTTGTTATCTCCTGAGCTGGCACGACTAGGTTGCTGGTGAAGCAGGATGGTGATGTCATCGTATTGGTCTTGGGCATCCTCATCATCAGTAGACACAAGTGAAAGGTTGTCCAAATCGTTATTTCCTGAAGGTCTGCTTGTTGAAGATTGCCTGAAGAGTTTTGGTACAAACCTCTTCCTGAAGGTCTGCTTGTTGAAGATTGCCTGAAGAGTTTTGGTACAAACTTCTTCCTGAAGGTCTGCTTGATGGAAATCACTTTGCTTTCCTTGTCTACCTTCTCTTGGAGAAGTAATTACTCACTTTAGTACTAACACACTTCAGTAATTTTGGTTCTAGTCAGGTCTGAACCGTTCTGGGCTGTTTCTTAGTTTTTTATGGGTCCTTGATGAGTCACAATTATGTAACAAGTCGTTTCTGATCTTGAGTCCTCATGGTTGGATCGGAATCCTTCAAGAGATGCCATATGTTCTTATCGAGCCTTTGGAATGATTGCAGAATCATGGGCTTGTAGGGGCTTATTTTCCTTGGATCATCAGTGATATGGGATTAAGAGGCGAGTGGAGACGTGCCCTGGTGGCTTGTGGCGAGGATGATTCACCTCAAATTCGTGAGCTTCATGTTTTGGGCCATACTTGCATTCGGGTGAATCTGGTGGTTTCTCTTTGAAATTGTTGAGCTTCTCATGGTATGGGCTGGGATTTTGATGTCTCTTTGATGTCTCTAATATGTAGAAAGCTTGTCTCAACTTATCTTTCTCTCCTTGAATAGGCTTGGATTTGAGGTCCGCATCACGACCGGAGGATCGGTTTCCAAGGAAAGGTCAGCGACGATGTTGACAAGAGGAATAGCAGGATCAATATTATTGACATTGGTCAGAGGATTGGCAGGCTCGGTCACGACAGAGGATATGGTACTGTGGAGAGGACAGTGGGATGTGTTCAAGCATAATTTCAACACAAATGGTACTTGGAACTACATTTAGACAACATCGAGCACAGTTACTTGGCATAAATGAGTATAATTTACTTATGCTACACCGAAATGCTTGCAATTCAGAACCGTTTATCGACAATAGAGCGAATGAGCAGTTGGGATGTCATAGCAAACTCAGCACACGTCCTATGTCTTCACCCAATGGAGATATGGGATCATTTTTTCTTCTCGTGTAGCTTTTCTTCTGGTATTTGGACTGCTCTCAATAAGAACTTTTTTCGCGTAAGCTTTTTTATCGACTTGCAAACCATTGTCACCTACGCATAGAGAGCTTGATTGCTTGATACCTGTTTCAGGCATCAAGCCACACCATATGAAAAGAAAGAAATGCAAGACGACACAACGAGTCCTCCCCGACTCTGCAAACTCAGCTGATAAAAAAATGAAAAATCAACTTGTATCGATTAAAGCAGTGGAGGACAAATGGTATCAGGATGGCTTTCAAATCTGGTTTGGTGCTTTAATATAAAGTTGTAAGTAAACCAAATATGGTTTTTAGCTTTCAAAACAATCAAAAAGAGGATGCACTCGTTGTAAAACAATATTTTCTGAATTAATTTAAGATTAAATTCAAGACAAAAGGAAAAGGAAAACTGAAGAAGAAAGGTGAAAAAATTGTTTAGATCTTTGGAATTTGCTTTTTCGGTTTGAATAATTAATTGGTTTACTTAATTATCCAATTCAAAAACAGTAACTTGTTTGCCAATCGCAGGTTTGATAACAGAATTTAATTTAATTTTTTGTTGTCAAATGGTATAACTGCAAATATTGTATTCGCTAAAGGGAATACAGTATTTCAGCCACAAAAAAAAACAAATTAAATTTGAAAGTTAAAACTAGATAGTTACAAAAAATACAAAAAACGTTTTGGAAGTGATTTGTATGTTAATTTTTCATCGTTAAAACTAAGTTTTGTGAAACAAAAAAAGTTCCTCTCTGCATCATCATCTTTGGTAGATTGATGTAAATCAGGTAAAAATGAACATGGTTCCACTGGCAAACATTTGTCACCTCAATTATCCTGAAAAAGTTTTACAGCTCACTAGAAATACTGAGTCAATTATTGTCTGCATACAATGATGGAAGGGGAACACATGATAACAATGAACAATCTCATATCCAGACGCAAGTTAAACTCTTACTAGATGGGGATGATTAGTGTTTCCTCATTTGTAAAGTTGCCTGAATCTTCTGCATGCTTTTAATATGTTGTCTCGATGCCCAAAGGCGCTAACCCGAACAAACCCTTCACTTTTAGTTCCAAACCCATTCTGATACAATTTTCCCAAAGAAATTGCATTTGAAGAATGGTTGATGTGTTGGGTAGGAAACTTCGCGAGGTTACTAACGCTCACGGTTCAGTGGTGGATCGATTCGGACCGTCAAAGGGTGTGAAAGCCCAATGGTATACCGATGGAAACATGTTCCAACCTTGGATATGACGCACCAAGATGCTGGACTAGGCCGATTGTAAGGATTTGACAAACCAAAAAACCAAAAGCTCTAAAGAACAAAAGAAAGACTTTTTGAGACTTTAGAACGAAAT